>VYZT01039992.1:0-44968 GCA_013400735.1 Pomatostomus ruficeps
AAGGGTGATACACTCAGACTTGAGCACCTCCACTTACATGGAGTCAAATTACACCAATGTTTCACTTATGCAGAAAGGATATGATTACATCTGGGTTCACCTTTAATTTCTCCAGCCCTGGCTTTCTTATAGAGTCCTTTAACATCTCTCTGCTCACAGACATGCAATGGAGCATCCACAAATACTTCAAAAAAAGGCAAACTTGCCCCTTCATGAATTTGTCTGGCATTATTACGATCCTGAAAGAAAAGAGAAGAAAAACACTAAAAAGTTGCCCCCATATATTATTACTGGTTTTGCCTTTGAAGTTAGTTTTAAAGAAACTGATAGCACAATGTAAACAAGCTTTCAAAGTTTGAAAAAAGGAATGTGATTTGATTAGTTGATGCCCTGCAAGCTACATCACTTTGGCTACAGTTTATTACATGGTAAAAGCTGACAGGAAGATATGAGACATTTTACGTTAAACTTGATTTCTTAGAAAAAACCAAAACCAAACCCAACCAGTAGAATGCAGGATTTTCTATAATTATATATATATATATCTGAGGAATTACATATACCTAGCTGAGTACAGCCCAGAGGTGGTGTTACCTGGTGCTCCTGATATAATCACTGTTCTCTTCCAAGCACCAGTTTTCCCTACATTCCTTAATCTGAAAAGACTTGTGTAGTCAAAATATTGTATTGTTTTTATGGCTTGCCAAGCATTGGAGCAATATTGGTGACTTTCATTAAGAGAAAAAAAAAAAAAAGCCTTTCAAAATCCACTAAAATCTTCTCTTACTAAATATTATTTATTAGTTATTTTCCTTATATCTAGAGACTCTTGTTTTACTGCAGGAGCTGAGTTCCCCAAATTATTATCAGAAGAACTGTTTGTACCATTGTAACCAAAGAAATAACGCTTTCTTGTGCTGTGAAACATCTGAGCTTAAAGCCCCTGGATCACTCTTCAAGATACTTGGGTGTTCACACATCCTTTTTGTCTCTCCCCTCCAGGTTCTCATGCATGGATGAAAAGAGTCATCACAAAACAATGTGAACATGGATTTACGTTAATTTTCTGTATTATGTAATGTCATGTTGTATACACAACATGAAATAAAGTAGAAAGAACCTACCTACCTACCTATTGAAGCACTTCTCCCTTAAGCCACTTGGTAAAAATAAAGGTCTCATCATTCATTCACTAAAAGAAAAATCACTTCTAAAAACAATTTAACTGAGTCTTCAGGTTAACTATATACCTCGTCTTCATATTTATAAAGCACTAGAATCTACATGGATCAAATAAGGTATCATCATTTGAGCTTGTTTGTAATATTAGAGTAATAATTCCATCTAATACACTGAAGGTTAGTTCCAGTTACAGAACTAATGTAAACATTTTCTATTCGGGATTAATATTTCTGTTTTGACTAATCACCTCCATAAAGCACAAATGTCACCAAAAAAAAACCAAGTAAGTATTCGATTCTGTCTAAGTTCAAAGAGGGATTTCTGTAACTAGAATTCTGAGTGACATTTTGCATTTTGTATTTTCCCTATATTTCATCCAGAGGTTTTTCCCACTTACTTGAGCATAAGGAGAGATGAAACTAGTAATGCACACCAAACCGGCATCTGCAAACAATTTAGCAACTTCAGCAATACGACGGACATTTTCTTCTCTATCTTCTGGTGTGAAACCCAGATTCTTATTAAGGCCTTGGCGAATATTGTCACCATCCAATGTGTAGCATGGAATGCCATGACATACTAAATACTCCTCCAGTGCCATGCTCACTGTAGTCTTCCCAGCACCAGATAGACCTAAAATATTCAATAATAATATAAGTATGTTAAAAGCATAGAAACAAGGCAAGTTGTAGTACATGCGTATTACGAAAATCCCAAAGTGACAGGCATCAGCAGCAATGCCTTTTGGATAAGCTTACCTGGAATATAAGTCAAGTTGCTTTTACACAGACAACAGGTATAGAGAGAGTAAGGTAAAAGTTAAGTGTGTAATTTGAAGCAGGTTAGAGTTTGGCCTTGTGCTCTGCTGCTGCTGCTGTAGAGATGATGCACTTTCCCTAGTGCTGGTGGCAATTATTACTACCTGAGGGAACTAAATTCAGAAACCCAACACAGTTAAGATGTTATATTTATATGAGAAGAGGAAGATCTCACACTGAAGTGAATTTCAGACAACAAAAGAAACCAGATCAGGCCAAACTCACACTCTGTTCTTACTCCTTGCAGAATAACAGCACTGACTCACTCAAGACTCACACACAGCACTGATGCTCCACTAACTGGCATGTGTTAGCAACAAGAAAAGAAAATTGTACTATCAAACTCTCGTCTAATTTAGAATCCTTGGCAACAAACCTTTGCTGGCCCTAAAAAGTCCACTGTTCACTTTAATTTGGAAATTTATTTAAAGAATTTTTCCAGACTAGATTTCAATTTCTCTGGAGCACATGCTTCTGCTTATACCAATAAGTCAACTCGTAAATAGAACACAAACTCAGACCTTCATAAGATGACATTTACCCTTTGAGTGAGGAAAAAAAGGGTAATGGTAGTATAAAAAAAGTAGCACTACTGGGAGAAGAAAAATGCTTTTATTAGTAGTGATTAAGATTTATTCTAACTTTCAAAGAATGAAGGAAAACAAAAAAAATCACGCAAAACAGCAGCTTGGTGTTACTTCCAAGCTATCTATAGCAAAGGATAGCAACCATGCTAAGAAGTATGTCCTAAGAAAACACAAAGTGCAAAGGAAACCTTGACAACTTAGTGCGTTTAGGACTCCTTAAGGAAAGGAGTCATTGCATTGCTTCCTCTGGTGCCCATTAGCCAACTCAGTCTGCTAATCTCACCCACCCATGCCCACGGGCTTTTTTCCCTTTTTCTTTTTCTCCCTTTTGGGGGGTGTGTGTGTGTGTGGAGGCTGTGGTAAGTTCACTGATGATTTCCCAAACTGAATCAGCTCAGTGCTGAGTTAGGCAACAGTACAGCGTGTGCAAGGCAAGAGAAGGAACACAAGGCAGGAAACAGAACGGTCTTTCTTTGGCAGCTATTAAGTACAGCCCCATCATAGGAAATAGGCATAACAGTCCAAAATAAGATTTCAGCAACTTCATCATTTACTTCACATTGATGCAGTCTTTGGCTTGCTGTTTCTGTCCCCACATCTAGTTGTTATTTGCTCAAACACTCTAGCTTTTCACACATCATTTGGTCTCCAACATGTAATGAGTTGCAAAAGTTAAGGTTATACGTTAACGAATTTAAAAACCATCTTGGAGCGGACAAGTCTTTAACTTACACTCTCAAAATTGCATATTATTTTACACATGAAAGCAATGTTTTTCCATATTTTTGCTACATTCCTCAGTATTTGAGGAATTTACTACATTCCTCCTTTACTAGGGCCCTCTGACTGAACATTCATTAAAACAGAACTCTCAAATAAAGGTCACCTTGAAAAATGAAAAGCGAACCCTGAAAGATCTTTCTGTACACTCCCACTTCACAAGTGCTGACAAAGTGAGAGAATCTTGAAGTGTACCAATGTTTCAGCTTTTATTCTAATACCTATCAGAATTTTGAAACTCGTGTTTGCAGTTACAGAATGGTTAATATTGCTTACTTCAATGGCAACAGTCCTTTTCACCCTTTTCATATTATTGCTCAAACATCTGCAATAACTTAGCTTCCCACACACATTTCTGATATCTTACCACCACCCTCCTTCCTTAAAAAGAAAGGAAATTGGGCATTAAGATTATATTTGTTTAAAAAGAACATTGACTGGAAAATGTTGCCATGTAGATAACTGAGAAAACATTTTTATCATGACCTTTTTCAAAAATTAGATTAATTAATTACCAGAAGAAACAAAAAGGTAGCCCATCAGATCATTCAAACATTGAGAGAGAGACTGGAGCTGTGTGATGGAAAATAGGGAGAGAAAGGGTTCCATTCTTTTTCCAAAGAAAGTCATGACAGTCAGCCACTGTATTGCATCTGTTTGGAATGGCTCTCAGCAGTTTGGGATCTACAACTGCTTTACATTTCACACACGTTTACTAACACTGGTGGAAACCAGTTCTACTTAAGGTAGTAAGTTTCTCTAATACTCTGTGAAGACCTTTTGTGTCACAATACAACAGTGTTCTAAATGGTTTATAAACCAATTAAATTACATGTTTTGTTATATTTATTATGTTATTATAAATTTTAACTAAAAAAAAACTTGAAAGGAAATATTTCAATGTTTCCAAAAACTATGAAAGACAGAAGAAAAAAAAAAACTCTCACTCTTACTGAAACAAAAATGTCTTCCAGAATGTATTTATGTCCTCCATTTACAGAAAAAGAAAAAAAAAAACCCACAGAGCTGACTTCAAAAATAATTCCCAGTATGCATTGCCTAAACATGCATTTGCTGTCCAAAGGCACAGGTTTATGTGGAAATGTTATTTCAAACCAAGGAGACAAGAACAATCCAAAGAGAAGAGGCTTTTACAAAAAAGATCCAGAAAGACAGTCTCTTACCAAAATAAAAGTTGCAACACATAAAGAAAACAAAAAGCCCTATACATTCCAAAACTCAACCAGAATTAAGTAGCAGACAGTACCAAAAAAACAACCCTCCTAGAACACTGAACAAAGTATGATCTCAAGTTACTATTTGTCCCAAAGCAATTTCCTGCCAGTCTACCTAAAAATAGTAATAAAATTGCATCAAGGTCTTAGATTTCACAAACATTCAACTTTGCATGCAAAAAAGAGCTACAGCTAAGTAGCTTTTCAATGGAGTGACTAAAACAAAAGGATCCTCACAAATCCATGGCTGTACCTGTTAACCAGACTGTGCATCCACGAAAGCCACTTCTTGTTCCTACTACTTGACCTCTCTTATTCCTGCTGACATGATGAGCTTGGTAGGTAACATTGGTTGCCCTTTGCATTCCCTGTAAAAGAAGATGATTAAGTCTTTGATGGATAAATGGTGAGCTGGCAAAGCAAACAAATTCATTCACAGGCACAAAGAAAGACTTGGAGACAGAAAAATGGAAGTAAAAACAATACCCATTACATCAGCTCCAGCATGGACCAAAGGAGACACAGGAAATTAGAAAAGTCACCCATGGCCAACCACATCCCTTGTGCTCCTTCAGTGAAGCTTAGGACCGACAGGTTAAACAACTACTAGTTTCAAATAAAACTTGTTTAAGAAAAATCAACTATAAAATAGACAGATTAACTACTAGAGCTGCTTGATTTGACTTTCATACAAGTAATTTTAGGGATCTGCTTGGTAGAGTACCATGGGATAAAACCCTGAATAGAAGAGGGGCCCAAGAAAATGAGTTGATATTCAAGAACCACTTCCTCCAAGCTCAGGAATGATGCATCCCAACAAAGAGGAAGTCAGGCAAAAAAAGCCAGGAAACTTGAATGGATAAACAAGGAACTCCTGGACAAACTCAAACACAAAAAGGAACCCTACAGAGGGTGGAAGACTAGGGAAAATGTGGGCCCTCTCTGAAAGGAAAAGGGAGACATGGTTACCCAAGACAAGGAGAAGAGTGAGGCAGTCAATGACTTTTTTTGCCTCAATCTTCACTGCCAAGTGCACCAGTCACACCCAAGTCATGAAAGGCAAAGGCAGGAACTGGGAGAATGAAGAGGTATTGCCCATGGTAGGAGAAGACTAGGTTTGAGGCCATCTAAGCAGCCTGAAGGTGCACAGGTCCATGGGACCTGATGAGATGCATCCATGGCTCCTGAGTGAACTGGCGGAGGATGGGGCTAAGCCTTGATCCATCAGATTTGAGAAATCATAGCAGTCTGGTGATGTTGGAAAAAGAGAAACATTAGCCTGTTTTTAAAAAGGAAAATAAGGAAGACCTGGGCAACTACAAACCCATCAGTCTCACTTCTCTGCCCACCATGATCATAGAACAGAAGCTCCTGGAAACTGTGCTAAGGCAAATAGAAAATAAGGAGGTGATTTGTGACAGGCAACCAGGCTTCACTAAGGGCAAATCATGCCTGACAAATTTGGTGGCACTGGCTCTTTGGCTCATTTTTAAATCCTAAGAGGTCTTTTCATTGCAAACCATGCACATCTCTTCCAATTTTCAATTAAGCAAGTGCCTTTATGTATCATCAGTCTCCAGACAAGATAGTTATCATAGATTCTAAATGTTTAAGGGAAGTACTATTTCAAGGAGCTTTTGGAAGAATTTAATTTAAGAGATGGGATTTTTTCATATAATTTTAATTAAAACAAAGCTGGTTACAGAGTTTCTTAAAACTATTCATCATAATAACCTGCTCTACAAATATCTTCAGTAAGATGATACTGCTGTCAAACACATTTCACAATCTAAAGTGAGGGAACCCACAGGAAGATCAGCCTTGGCATCATCTTAGACTTTAATAGTATCTGGCGATATGAACTTTGTTTGTAAAAGATCAGGACCTTAGATTGCCAGACCATGCACAAACAATCAAACAAAACACAAGGTTAAATAAAAGATGGGAGGCATGAGGGATGAGAGGGATTAGTGGTATCTGTAATGCTGCTTTGGCTTCCCTTGCTTGCAAACCCATTGCAGTATCTTCTCTTTCATCGTTGTGTCAGTGCTAGTTGAAAATCACAACATGCAGTATGTTTTATATAAAAGAAAGGAGTATATTCCTCTATGGAGTACTAGCAGAGAGCTGTTCATAGTTTCAGAGAGAGACACCACAAAGTAGAAGTAACAAAAATACAGTATCTACTTGTTGTTGTTACATCATTCTTTTATTCAAAGATTTATATATAACTAAATTGGAAATTATGAATTTGTGTGATTGTATGTCCCCACTTCTATACATGGCTGGACTCATAGTCAATACAAACAGAAACTCAAGGCAAGAACCTATGTTCAGATTTTAAATACAATAACTCTGTAATTCAGTGGTGACAGTCCAGCAACTAAAATTAGATGAAGACTGAAAACCAGCCATGAAGAAACCATGACCTGCAAACAGGTTATAACCATACAAATTGAAGTTATCCTTGCTGATTATGTTCCCTTGAAATAGTTTATCTCCTAAAGCTAAGGAGATGTGTTTTGTGCACAAAGTCATTGCAATACAGCTGACTAAAACTAAAAGTCAAAAAGTCAAAAAAATCAAGTCTTTCTTCATATAGTAGGAACAATTATGCACTACATAAAATCGGATATCCCAGTGAGCAAACACATAAATTATGGAATTAAAACTAACAAGAATAATTGAAGTGCTTCAATTAAAAGATATATAGTGCATAATGAATGTACACAACCATTCAAACTAATACAGTAATAGCCACATTCATTAATTCCAGTTGTACTGTATTGTACCAAGCACTGGATAAACAGCAGTCTCAAAGCACAAATCCCATGCCACTGTCTCAGTAAGCTCTCTCCCATTAAGACATAAACTCACACATGCTTTGTTTTTGACCCCTGCCAATGAGTCCATTATCAGACTCATACACTGGAGGTCAAATGTCTCCTCCAAGGAGACCTCTTCCAGTCCATATTCCATGAGTTACATCAGTTTTCTCTCTTTTCCAGAACTAGGAAAGCAGCAATGAAACTGATCAGGGTATTACACTAGGTTTACAAAATGCATGAAACCCTGAGGAAGCAGGCCAGAGGGAGTCTTAAAATGATGAAAAAGACATAACTTTTATCAAAAAGGAAACTATTAATACCTACTTAGCAGAGAGGAGAAATCACAGCAAGGAGAAGGCCAACTGACTGCTAGAGGACAAGGCACACAAATCAGTGGAGCAGCCAGAAAGCTGAGCAGAGGGACAATAATCCACCTGTACTTCAGAAGCAGGCATCTAAGAATAAAGGTTAAAGTACCCAAAGAGTCTGCATGCACTCAAAAACACACCTGTTGGTTACCAGCTGCCCCACCTCTTGTATCTGTGTGCAGGCACACCAACAAGACAGCTCAGTACTACTCCTGGGCAAAGAAGTACCCAAATCCCCCTTATCTTCCAACAGAAAACCATTTTTTATAGAGGTGCTCTAAAAAGTTAATAATTTAGCAAGTCATTCTCTGTTGCTGGGGGAAAAAAAAAAAAAAAAAGTAGTTCCCTAATTATGACCACTTTCTTATTAAACAATTTGCTTCCATATGATTTGCCCACAACACTGAGCATAAAAAGCTGAACAAGCCAAACATGGGATCTTCAACAACCCAGGTTTTTAATTACTATCCCTGACATACACACTCACTACAAATATTGATGTGGCCCAAAAAAAGTACTCACTGGCACATATTGTTTGTGCTCTTAAATTATTTAGCCAGTTTTTAAATTCTTGTACATAAAATTTGACGACTATCAACTGCTGAAATTAAATGGCCATTCAAAATTATAACAGACATAAAGATCAGTCATTTTCTTTTACACTATATCAAAGCACCACTCACCTCAGCTATATTAACAATGCTAAAAGAAATGAAACCAAAGAAAACAGGCACTAGAAAAACTCCATGTGATGAGCAAGTACTCTTTGAAAAAGCTATTTTAAAATTCTAAGCCTAATTACAATCCCTATAGTAGTCACTGATGAAAGGACACACTACATTTTTGTAAAGGGGCTAATGAAAAAAAAGGGCATTAATCACCAAGGTTTATCTGCTTTTTTTTACAACCATTGGATTTTTCCGCTCTGACATCCCCACAAAAATATGTCTTCCACCCTGAAACACACTGCTTCTGCATTATGTAGACAAACACTGCATCTTAATATTTTCCCTCCTACTTCCCCACATTAAACAGAAATAATGTTTCTGTGTTTCATTATAGCAGCAATGTCAGCTTAGAATGCTGACACATCCTTCCTTTCTTCTCCCCCACTATGCTGGTTCATTTCTCACATGAAATCAAAATTGCTCTAACAGGCAAATATCTTTGTAAAAGATAAAGTTAAAAAAGGGGTATTAAAGAAATCCTTTCATAGATGTGCACTGGCGAGCTGCAATGATAAAGAGAGAAGGAAAACTCCACTGTTTACTTTTTCCGGCATGCAGGTAAAATTTTAGCTTTGTGGGTAGTTGACCAAGGAAATGAATTACTACAGACACCTAGGAACTACAGGAACAAAAGAAAGAAAGATGATGGGGGTGAAAAGGAAATACTAACTCTGTGAATTTCTCTATGTACAGACTTCCTGAGAGAGATGACACATCTTTTTCCTTATCTTTCTTTATGCTTTGCCCAGTTACATCTATAATTTTTTTATTGCCAAAGCCAAATCAGACTATCAGTGCCAAACACCTTTGATGCAAGAACACAGGCATCCAGATGACAAAAAGCAAACCCAAGCTGCAATGCCAAGATCAAAAGACGGCCAAAAGAAGAGATTGCTGCTTAATTGTTTTATGGTTAACAGACAGATGGCATATACACTGGCATAAGCTGTATTTGTTCTTCATTACTTCCAAGCAACAATGAATTATTGTACTTCCACAATCAATATCAAATGTTAAGTTTTCACAACGCAAGACCTCTGGGCAAGGAAGTAAATCTTTCCATGGCAAGCAGAGACTCCCCAAGTTGCAGCACCAACTCTGGACAGTTTGAAGCTGGAAGTATCAGAAAACAACAGACATGGTTTCCATACAAACCATATACACCAAAGAAACTGTGACTAATTCCATATCCTTCTGCCCTAAGATGACAGTGTTGGTTCCCCAAGCTAAGAACTCCCATAAGCTGGCAAAAGCAACACATGCAGCCTCCCCTCTGAACTGCAGTCTTACTTTCAGTGCCTTTCTCATTTCCCAGTCACAACAGATGTTCTTTAGGTCATTTGTTAACTTGCTCACTGTGTGCCTCTTATAAACCAGTGATACCCTGACAGCAACACATTTTATGACATTTATTATTCAGCACTGATAACCAAACAATAGTTTTCTTTTTTTTCCTGTGAAGTGTTCTGCTCAATAGCCAAACAGCAACTCAATCACCTGGAACATTGCCCATTTTTTTGTCTACTTACAAACACAAACAAGGAAAGCAGACACGGTTCCAATGCAAAAATTCAGCTACCACAGAGGCTATGCCCACATACTTATAAGAGGTTTCAGGACCAAAAGACCTGTCAGGAATACTTTCCATTAGTTACTTTCTCAAGTTCTGGTTTTAAAATCTGTGCTTTGATTTGGAAAACTGTGCTTGCGAAAGAAGGGAAAGCCAAGAAATTATATCTGAGCAATATCTTTTAGTCTTTTAAAAACTTAACAATTCCCCAATCCATATTCTGCCAAAGCCTACAGCATCACATTTTCTCCCACCTACAACAAAAATCCCTGCTTGGATCCTTACAATTGCCCACCAGAAAGCCATTTGCCATGGTGATACCAATACAATAAGGCACTTAAACACCTCTGCAGGTAGCACCACCTGATCTGCCAAATGCATGCTCTCCTGCCACTGACACAGACTAGCTCCCCTTTGCCAGGTGCTCTAAAGCTGGCACAGTTTGAAAGATCACAGCAGTAGAAATCAGCCAGAACCTTCTACAGTATTATGGATACAAGCAATTCAGTGCTAAAGATACTATTAAGGAGTGTCTTCGCTTGCCACCTGCTGCAGTACCAGCATGACCAAAGGCAGAGATAGCTTACTGACCAGTGATGGAGGGGACTCACTGGCTGGCATCCGAGTGGGTGGATAACAAACACAGCTAGAATTACTCCACTGAATAGGCTCTCAGAAACAAGAATTGGAGCAAGTTCTCATTAGGAATCACCTGCAAACAGACACAACAGCTCAGTCACGCTAGGAATCCAAGCCACTCTAAAGAAAGTGTTTCACACATCTCCCTACCAACCCAGTGTAATGGCAGTGTCTGTGGCTATGCTGTGCTCTCTAACTGGGGAGTTTGCTCTGCCCAGAGGTGGGCTTGGCAAGGGCATTTCCACAGACAGAGGTGTATTTTGAATAGCACTGGAAGCACAGAGAAATTCTGAAAGACAAGGCTCTGCCTACTCTCCTAGGGGCTGCCAATTCCATCAGGGTAAGTCGCTTCGACTTTGCTCTCAGCTGAACAGATGCAGAGACAGAAGTGCCAGAACATTTGCCTGTGGGGCGTGTGAATCGGCAGCATTTTTGTTCCTGGTGAAGCTTATTGGTTTGTAAAGAGCATTTCAGTTGAGGTCTTCCAAAGAAAAAGGAAGAAGCCGAAGACTTCCTCTGCTTGCCACATAGCATAGAGGGGTTGCCAACCTCAAACACTTAATGTCTGTTAAGGAATTTCCCTGGTTTGGACAAATCCATCTTGGCTTGCTTATGACTAAGGAAATGATACAGAGTAACTTTTGCATACACTTCTTAGCTCCATCCAGATATCGTCTATTTCACTATCTTCTAGCATCTGATTTTGCTTTTTCCTAGTGGAAACTGAAAGAATGTAACTTACCGATTACTCTCTACTTAAACAAGTTCGAGCTTGTACACAGTGGAAGAGGCTTAGACAGGAGCAACATCTACGAACAATACGATACCAACTTCTCCATTTTTCAGGCAACAGCTGCTTTTATCATGAAAGCTGTGGCCTGCACTACTCACAGCAAGATTTCAAAGACTGATTTACACCGTTACGTTCATATCAAATGTTTTCTGGATCTTATGTCTCGCCTGTTTCAACTCAGCATTGATCGAAAGAAGTCATATTTTCTTTTCCATTTTTTTTCACTTGTCTTGCATCATCAGAGGTATCAAATGTTCTCAAAGGCCTGCAATGTCTCTTCTAAATAGCTGCATTTCGGTCTTTGCTGTAAACCGATCATCTCCATCTTTACGAACAAGAATGAAGGCTTTGGTTAGATTTTTTTAAGCCCTGTCTCGACAGTTTTCCACATAACACCCGCCATACAAAGAACCTCAGTCTTTGGCCAACCCAGGTTTATGAATGGCCACATTGTACATCGCATTCTTACGTCTTCCTCCTTCCAAAACGCTGGAAGCCGAGGGCTCATGGCGAAAGAGGCAGGGATGAAGGCTCCAGACGCCGGCTCCTCTCCGGAGGAGCTTTTTACCCTTCCCCACAGCCGCCCGGGCTGCCCCGCGGGGCTCCCTGGCCGCGCTGCCCTCAGGGACCCGGCGCTGCCGCTCCGTGACCGGGCTCGAACGGCCGCGCCCCCCGCCCCGCATCCTTCCCGGCGCGGGCGGGGAGCGGGCACGGAGCGCCCCGTCCCGGCTCCCGCTGCCGCCCACTGCCACATCACCACGGCGCTCGCCGCTTCTTCCTCCCCTCTCCTCTACCCCCACACGCCCACCTGCCCCCCGGCGCACCGCCCGCTTGCTCACCCAGCTCGGCACCCTGTTGCTCAGCTTGACTTTCTTGCACTGGCTCTCGGGCAGCTCCATGGCCGCGGGGGCAGCGAGAAGAGGAGGAAGGAGAGGAAGACGCGCCTTCCCGACTGATGCTTGGCGCGGATGAAGCCGCCGCTACCGCCGAGGAGCAGCGCCGTCTGCGCACTCCCGCGACTCGGCCAAAGCTGGTGCAAGGAGGAGCCGAGGCCCGGCGGCCGGAGGGAGGGACGGAGGGAAGGAGGTGCCTGAGGGGAAACGGAGCCGCGGCAGCCCCGCCACGCGCTTGCGCCGCGCCATGACGTGCGGGGAGGGTTGTTGCCACTTCCGCCGCCTCAGCCGCCTCGGCTCCTGGTGGTGTCCCTCTACTTGTCCTTGTCTGTGTCGTATCCCTGCCCTTGCCCATGCCCCTGTCCCTGCCCATGTCCATGTCCCTGTCCCTGCCACCCCGCACGGCCTGGCCCTACGTCCACCAACGCAGCTCGCTTCATTCAAGAGGACATAGTCCTGAGCTATGACGAGAGGAGACAGCCTGAAGCTGCGCCTGGGGAGGTGTAGGTTGGACATTCGGAGGAATTTCTTCACAGGAAGGGTGATGAGACACTGGAATGGGCTGCCCAGGGAAGGGATGGAGTCACCGTCCCTGGAGGCGTTTAAGGAAACACTGGATGTGGCACTCGCTACCACGGTCTGGTTGACAAGGCGGTGTTCGGTCGCAGGTTGGAGTCGATGATCCCTGAGGCCTTTTCCAGACTCATTGGTGGTTTGCTTCCTGCCCGCTCTGCAGCACAGCGTTACGCTCGGCCGGCATACCGGAGATGTTCTCTCTAGAGTGTGGTCCTCTCCACCTTCTCCCCTCAATGTACAGAGGACAGGCTGCTACACCCCTCGGGAAAAGCTGGGGGCCAGGGGAAGGTGCGAAGTGGCTGTCGCAATATTCTGTGAAAAAGATTTCCCCAACAAACAAAGCTCATCCCGTGCGGCGCTCTAGGAAATGTCTTACTGTGGATTTAGAACCAGAAGTTCTTGGGGTCTTATTTCCAGAACGGAACTGCTTTAGCGGTTGGACGGTAATCTTAAGGTGGAGACGACGCCACGCTAACAGGAGTGGCATGTACTGTATAAATATTAGCCCATTTATAGTAGTTCAAGAAAGAAAGTACTTTAGCACTTAAGTTTTATAGGTGGAAATGGTGCTGTAATCACAGGAGCTTCATTTACTGTAAAAACATTAAGCTATTCAAAGTCTGGAGCGTGTTTGTTCACTGACAGTTTAAACAGGAAATAAAAAGGCACTCCTTGTGGATCAATGTTTACTCCTGCTATATCAGACATCCTTCCAAATGAAGGTGTTGGCTTAAAAGCAGGTATTTTGATTAAAAGTTTCTTTTTAATCAGTATTCTGATTAAAAGTTTAAAATCCTTATGCAAAGTAGATGATGTCTCTGATATCAAGAAAAATAGTTAGAAATGCTCTCAGCCGATTTGAAGGTCTGATGGAATTAATACAACATAACTAAGAAATTAAAAAATTGCAGTTATTTATGTAGGCTTGACTAATAGTTATACCACATGTTGCCCTGCAAGTAGCTGTTCAACAAATGGTCCCTGGCTGTATTCTGATCATGACAAAGGCAAGGCAAAATCTCCCATGCAATGCTCTCCCAAGCATGGGAGGAGAACCAGCACACTGCCATGGAACAGTGAGTTGAGAGCTTCCCCTTGATGTCGGTTCAGTTGTGTCTAGGTGCTTGGTTAGTGTGCTTTGCACAACATTGTTTTACATGGCTTAAGAGTAATTCTCTGTGTTATTTGTGGTCACATTATTTTTAAAATTCTACTGTTTCTTTATTCTGATTGTATTGATATAGATTGGTACTGTTCATTCTGCACTCTGAGAGACAATAGTGGGAAAACAGTAGTTTACAAGAGTTGTAAATTAAATCCAAAACCAAAGGCAGCCCACTTAACTGTGCAGCAGTGATTTCGTGCAGATCTGTTTGGCTCCCCTGTAATACTCACACGTTGGCTGGGAGCAAAACACTTTGGGTTTTTTTAAATGATCTGCATAGGAGTTTAGCCTTGGTCAGCTGTTTGACTGCAAGAAGTCCCATCCCATCACGGGATCTTTGCTGCTACCTACTTTCTAAAGAAATGTTCCATTCTGATTTAAGGTTGAGAAAACCAGGCGTTGAGCACAGGTGAAGTTTTAAGCAATGGAATTTACAGTTTGAAAAACTACAGGAAAAGAAAATGCAGTTGTATTGATTGATGTGTATGCACAATACTGCCCAAAGAGACTGAAGGTGAGGAGCTGCATTATTCCTTCCAGAAAGTGTTGAAGAAACCCTGATGAACAAACTATATACAAGTGAAATGTGAAGTGTGTCTGCAAGTACAGACACTAGTGGTCAGACAGATGACATAATCTTAGATGTAATAGAAAAACATTTCTGAACAGCAATTCCTAAAACAAATCACCTTTTATGATTACACTAATGTTCTAAAATAAAATATACATACATATGCATATATAGTATAGTAAAACATAGTAAAGGCATACACATGGATAAGGTGTATCACAGAGTCCTAAGTCTGGATGGGACCACAGTGGCTCATCTGATCCAACGTCCCTGCTCAAGCAGGGTCATCCTAGAGCACATGGCACAGGATTGCATCCAGACAGTTCTTGAATATCTCCAGCGAGAGAGACCCCACAACATCTCTGGGCAACCTGGGAGTTCAGTGTACATTCACCCATACAGAAAAGAAGTTCTTCCTCATAGAATCAAAATCACAGAATCATAGAATGGCTTGGGTTGGAAGGGACCCTAAAGATCATCTACTTCCAAGCCCCCTGCCATGGGCAGGGATACCTTTCAGGGACCAAGTTGTTCATATTCAAGTGGAACTTCCTGTGCATCAGGTTCTGCTTGTTGCCTTGTGTCCTATTGCTTGACACCACTGAAAAAAGCCTAGATCCATCCTCTTGGCACCTTCCCAGATTCTGATGAGGTCCCCTCTGAGTCTTCTCGAGACTGAACAGGCCCAGCTCCCTCAGCCTTTCCTCGTGAGAGATGTTCCAGTCCCTTCATCGCCCCTGTGGCCTCCACTGGACCTGCTCCAGGAGCTCCTTGTCTCTCTTGTGCTGAGGAACCCAAAACTGGGCACAGCACTCCAGGTGTGCCTCACCGGGGCTGAGTAGAGGGGCAGGATCACGTCCTTCGACCTGCTGGCAATGATCTCCCTAATGCAATATATCCAACAATAACCACCTCTTACATATTTTACAGAGG
The DNA here is from genome assembly GCA_013400735.1 of Pomatostomus ruficeps. Lineage (NCBI taxonomy): Eukaryota > Metazoa > Chordata > Aves > Passeriformes > Timaliidae > Pomatostomus > Pomatostomus ruficeps. The sequence goes on from VYZT01039992.1 coordinate 15,667, forward strand.
CCAATGTCACAAGCATAGGTCACATTTCATCAGTTCTTGTCAAAACTGTTTCAATGGAAATGTAAATGTATTTTTATTGTACAGAAGTTTGACATATAAGTCCATCCAGTGCTGCCCACGCATTTTGCCACTTTTAACTTCTTAACCTCCTCAAACTATTAAAGAGGGAGATGAGAAAAGCTTTCTTTAAACGTAGGAAGCAAATATATGTTTATTTATACAAAGATTTGGGGAATTAATTCTTTGCCCATGAATTCTCTGTAAGCTAATGTGTAAGTTCTGCAGGGCTATTAAGGGGTAAGTTCCAATTCCACTTTCCTGAAATCTTTCATGATAGATTGATTTCGATATCCAAGTCAGGTGTTTTCTGAACTTCAGAAGCAAATTTCTGTGGGAGCCCTTAGTGAAATTTAGGTCAATAAGAATTGCTCTTATTTCTTAATCTGCATCCAAGCTGAATTCAAAAACTGTTCTCATGACAGCTGGTGCTCTTGCAACCCCTCTCTGTGGAGCTAATAGATCTGGCTATGGAACTAAGGCTGTGCCCTTGCTAAATTTTTAATTCTGCTCAGAGAATAAGGGCAGAATTGAGCTAAAAGATCATAAGCTAAATTTTTGGCTAGTCTTAACCCACAAAAAGAAGACCTACTCAGCCTCTGAAAGAACCACCAGGATTTAGTGTCCTTGAGTTGATTTGATGCAGAATACTTCTGTCAAAGAGCTATTCTGTAAAATGACAATAATAAATTTGGATTTAATGTCTTGCAGGAGCAACAAAATTAAAATATCCTCTAATTTTGGGCTTAGCTTCAAAAAGGGAAATTACATAAAAATTGAGTTATTTGTTAAAAAGGAAGTACTGGAATCTTCATAGGCAGCACAGGAACTAGTTAAAGAAACTGTGTTGGATTCTGATATGAAGGTTGGGAAAAAAACAGTCTTTGAGCACAGATGAAGTTTTAGGCAAAGCACTCTACAGCCACATAATACCCCTGAAGAAGGATTCTCAGCTCAGAGCAAATTGTACACATGGACACACTGACCAGACCAACTCACGGAAATCCTTTCAGTTCTACATAGGGATAGTTACATAGAAAATAATTTTCAGCTGAGTTAACTTTTGCATAGCCAATTATACTATCTAATACAAATCAATCCCAAACACATAGTAAGATTCCCAATGTGTAGTATTTAAAATTACTGAGCTGACAGACACATGGTACCATACAGATTCAATCTCCAGTAAAATCTGAGCAACTGATCAAGACAAGAAGATTTCTTCTTAGGTTATTCTGGAGAAGTGTGCACATTTTCAGTGGAACAATCAGCATTTCAAAGAAAAAATATTTAATTATAATATTTAAAAATTTTTTTGTCTGGTATTTACTTTTTACTACAGTGTTTCATGAAACAACAGAGATAAATCAAGTTGTTTCAACAGAAATAAATCAAGTTTTAGGATGTTCAAAAATATTGGATATTAGGAAAAAATTCTTCACCAAAAGGCTACTCAGGCATTTTAACAAGCTGCTCAGACATGTGGTGGAATCACTATCCCTGAAAGTGTTCAAATGATGTGGAGATGTGGCACTTAGCAACACGTTTTAGTGGAGTTAAATGGCATAGCAGTGTTGGATTAACAGTTGGACTTGATGAGCTCACAGGTATTTTCTAACCTCAGGGATTCTGTGATTCTATAAGATTATTTTGAGTAGCTTCTAGACATCAATTATAACATAAAAAGAATGTCTGAGTTAGACTTGAGTACAGACTAGAGACAAAGTATTCTCTGATACTTTGGTTTAATGGTTAAAGACTGGCCATCTACTTGTATATGACTGATACACAAGCCCAGAAATGCCTTAGCTATAAATATTACCTTTAAGAAGCATGTCCTCTTATTTCTAGGAAGAAAAAAGTATTAATAAAGCATTCTCTAGAATACACTTACTGTTGTCACTTACAATAAAATTAATGAGAAATTAGGGGGAAAATTCCTTTAATACTGGAATTGCTCCTGTGGTAAGCATTCTCCTCAAACTGTGATGACATCTCATGCTCATGTACAGATCAATTTTTTTTTCCCTTGCAAAATACCCAGAGCAGTACAGCTTAGGCAGTCATACAGGCTGTCTGCAGTTTTGCTCCTTTTTCTTTTTTGAGAAAAAAAAAGTATCTTCAATGTAGATTATGCTGCCTACCTACATAGAAAAGCCTCTTCCTTGTTCTGTCAGCATAGTTTCCAAACTTTTATTTCTCACATAAATCATACTTTTTTTGACACTATTCTAGTAAACAATAATTTCAGAATGCCTTTTAAACAGATTAAATATTTTGTTCAAGTTCCTCTCAAGTATCTCTTAATACTGGAAGTAGGGCTATGAAGCAATCTGTAAAGGCTTTTAACTATAAAATCCTTATTCACTCATCTCCTGATGGAGGTGCTATTCTTCCTCTGTTACCAGGTTTGTGTAGAGGAAAAGATGACTATCCAAAGCTACCTGAGATTAACAAAATTATCGTGTGGGTACTTCACCTGTAATGCAGTTTGGGTTGCAGACATGATAAGCTCATTTACATACAAAATAAAATATAAGAAGTGCTGTATAACACCCATAGTTGAGAAAGACAGGAATAGAGGAGATATTTCTCGGAACCTATTTTCTGTCATTAGCAAAAGCTTTTAATAAATTCTTTAATATCTGGACTGATATGCATGTCCAGCAGAACAACCTGGCCCAACTGTTTAAAGAAGCCACAAAAAGATCAGCAGAAATGCTGATAAAACCCTAGTGATGAGAATACTATTTGTTTTCTGACATATTGCTGAATGTTTAACTCAGACTTCTTTTCATGTTCCACAATACTGAGGATTAAAGTTCTCTTCCCAATTATATTGCAAGTATTACATCTGCTGAGTTTGCTCTTCAGACAGATACACTTCACTCCATGTGCCATCTGTGTTCAGAATGACGTGGTCTGCTTTGGCCAGCAGAGAAAGATGATGGTTGGTGGCCCTTTTCAGGTAATACAACGATGTTATGAGAAGCTGAACAGAGGTTATCAAGGTAACAGAATACACTCAAGGCTGTGCTGGATCTCTGACAAATTTCAAAGAGAGTGAGGGAGATTTCAAAGACTGAGGGAAGTACTGGCTAGCAACGAGAAAGCAAGGGGCAATGCAGGTGCTAGAACTCTGGCTTAAAAGTCCTGCAGAGTTCCCAGGGCTCACTTTATAAAGTGAAATAAAATATTATTTTAACAGTGCCAGAGGTAGAGAAAAATTTCATAGTGCACAATTCTGAAAAAAATTGATTCTCATGCTCTATATTTTGCAAAAAATGCACATGTCCTCTCTCATGTTCCGAGCTGGCATTTCAACTGCTCTAAAAGCTATGGTGAATGACCACTAGAGGTCATTCAATGAATAAGATATAATTCAGGCTTTCTGTTGGGTGATTTTCTTACTTGGGGTTTATTTGTTTTATTTTGTTCTTTGTCATTAACAACATAAAGAGTTAACTTTACAAGAGAGCCAAGTACTGCATTTCTGAAGATAACTGACTATCCATGTGCTCCGTAGGTACCCAGGGATTTGAGGTAGTCCTATGTCAGAGGTGACATTTTCACAGGTGCTATTGAACTTGATTAGGAATTAGACATACACCTAGAAACCTGAATGCTTTGCTGTGTGCTTCTCTCTGTGTTATTAATACCAAAAAAATCCTAATTCCAATGTTCAAAACTTCCAAAATATTTAGCTGTATGATATGTCTTTTTTCCATATGACTTTGTCTATTTTGAACTTAGGTACTATATAGTCACCCTGTCTTTGGTAGATACGAGTAAGGACAGATGTATTGTTTATTTAAACATCAGGAGTGAAAATTATAAACTCTAGACAGAGGGACCTCTAGCAGAATTAAAGACAGTATAACTTTGAAGGTGTTTTCTCTCTCTATTCCTATTAAAGCCTTTGTTCAACATTTGAAGAAAACTACTTCTTTCTTTCCTTTCTTTTTCCACATCTCTGCACCTGACATTAGCTGGGGGTACAAAGTCTTGTGGCAAATCTGTAAATAAGCTAAACCTGGTGGAATCTCTGACGTAGGAATGGAACAGAAGAAGGTTAACAGGCAGGAAGATCAGAAGATGCTTAGGAAAGACAACTAGGAGAAGGATGAGCAGTTACAGCTCCTGTCAGATGAGCAAAAGATGAAGTTACATGCAACAGTTTTTATCCTAAAGCCAAAGGAGGACCAGCACTTTTTAGCTATTATCCTAGTGGGAGACACAAGCTGCCAATGAAAGAGCATGTGAACTATCAGTTTGTTTTCTTAGGGATGAGAATGTACAGAGGACTTCTGTGCTTGTCAGCAATGTCAGGACATAATGTCCCTAGGGCTGTGTTTGCCAAATCACAACTGTTGAGAAGGAAGTTCCTTCCAAGAGTATATGGTTTTCAATTTAAGTAAATGTATTGTACATAAATATTTGCAAAGTAATTTCTAATGTTGCTCTATTACTGAATTGCTTTCTCACCAGCTACAAGTATTCTACCACTTTGTTTGCTACTCACTTCATACATCATGTAACTTAATGATAGTTTCTGTCATTAGAATTCAAACTAATTTTCTTTAATGAGGAAGACCCTTTCTCAGAAATATTTGTAATACAATTTCTTCTTCAGTCATTTGATTTGTTACAAATGGGAAGTGAACCATTAGAGTACTTTTCAATAATTTATTGCTCTCAACATGCAAATCCATCTCCTAAGACTAACATGTTTAGCACAAAAAAAAGTCTATCTCATCTTGAAAAGATCTTTGGACTGCTAAATAGAGGACTGTATCATAGGAACATCCACCTGTTGGAAACAGCTGTAGGAGCCTCACTATCTGATTGCCAATGCAACCGTGGCATATTTTGAGAATCTAACTGATGTTTATTCCAGGAATTATTTCTTCTAAAGAAATTTTCAGAAAGGTTGCTTTAGTTGGCTTTAGCTAGCTTTAGCAGTTTTGAAAAAAAAGACACATAAAGTTCTATTTGTTTTCCTAAATGGAGTTAGCAAGTTCCAAGATAATTTTTAAGTAGAATGTTGCCTACAACTTGAAAAGATGGGACAAACATTCTGTATGAAAGTGTTAGAAGTGTTGAATACTGTAAGATAGATTGGTGAGTTGCTGCAGAACCACTACACTTTGAAAGGTAACTTCATAAGAATCACCACTGAAAAAGTGAAACATGGTAGGTTTTCAGAAAATAATGGTCTTCTTGTTAGAAAACAGGACTAGGATCATGAGATGGGTACTGGGAGGGGAAAAGCAATTTATACATTATACTTTCACTATTTGTTGTTCAGTATCAGACCTGTTGACCTAAGTTTTGGAGGACTATGCAGAACTACTAAAGCCATGTGGATGCCAAACATCCTTGAAAAATGAATGCTTTAAATAGGTCTGCAAAATTACTACATGACTAATGTTTTTTGGCTTGTCATTCTGTGTTTCAGTTTCTCATTCTGTAACATACAAATAATCATTCTTTTTACTGTAGCTACTTAATTTGAAGAAAATGCTTTGAAACCAAAGACTTCTTATACACCCAAAATATCACTATGTCATAGACATTAAATAAAGTTATTCTACCATGGTGGCATTTACTGGTACAGAATTATAAAATGTATTTTGGTGGAGAACACCCAAGGGCCAAAGTTACTACAGACTCAAACACATTTCTAATTCAGCTCAAAACATGCTTAAATACTGCAGCTCAAGAACAGAGAAAACCCTTCTCTAATCTAAAATATTTAATCAAACATTTTCCTAAAAGCTAAAAATATTGAATTATTTGTCAGATGTGTAAATCTGAAGCAACTTTAACTGAAATACTTTCTTTGAGTCATCTCTAAGGAATTTAGAATTTAGAATTCATGTTTTCCCAGAATAAATGCTTCAATCACCAGTGGGATACATAACCGACCAGGGTTTAGAGCAGAGCTGCTGCATGTTGTGTTGGTGATACCTCAACCCTAGAGCTGGTCACTTCCTATGTCCCCTCTCCGGTTAAAGGCAGCAGCAGCAGCAGTTGGTTGGCTGGTTTGTTACAGCTGACTTGTCTCCCAAGGAGCAATTTCTCACCTTGGTGCCTTGGGCAGGCGCTCCTCTCAGCCTGACTTTATTGTGGCTTTGGTCAGAGCGACACAGGGAACAGCCTGAGAAGTGCTTGTACTTGGATCTCTCACTGCCTCAAGCTGAACAGATGATTAGTGCACTTAATCAAATCAAAAGGAGCTGAAGGTTTTGGCCCTTTTTAAGAGGCTTTCAGCACAGTAGCAAACAGGATGAATCTCTAAATCCTAGAGTAATAATTTATTTCCTTTTATTCCTTTCGATCTCTTTGCTATGCTGACCAGCAGAATTGAAATAGAAGAAAAACAACAAAAAAGTGCTGACAGTTTAACTGTTCTTTTCTGTGGGCACAGTCAATTTTGGTCAGATCCATTTGTCTGGTCACCTTGACTCCTCTATGACTCCTTAAAAATTCTTTTTTGTGACTATAGACAGTGGAAAAAAATTTGAGAAATACTTTTATAAAGGTCTTGGAAACAGAGATCTTTCAAACCTTTTCAACTTTAAAAACTCATTGAAGTAATCTTTTGAGTCACTAATATTTCCTAACTGTAGAGCTAAATGAGATGTTAAGGGACACCTGTGGAAAAAGATCTGGGATTATTGTTACTGTCTGAAAAAGACTGTAATATCTTGGACAAACTCTTCAACGAGTAGGCCAGATGGGATTGCATCCAGAATCTGTAATTTCGTTCATCAACAGCAGCTAATGATTCCAGGCTAGTACCAGTCTGTTTTGTTCAGCAAACCTTAAATTTTGAATTGAGGGAAGAAATCCTGAAAAAATATAATACCAAGAATGATGTCTCGGAGGCATTCAGAACAGGATATACTGAGGCAGGAGAAGAATAAAAAGAGGTCCTTTCATTATCATGTGAAGAATGGAGAGAAAAGGAGGCAAAAATCTAGGAGAGAAGATATATACCTGGCAGGAAAGCCTTTCTGAAATTTCAGTATGTATAATGTCTCAGTAAAAATGAATCATTACTTCATGAGCACTGTAATCATGTGTCCTTATCATGAATCTTTCTTTCCTGTAATATCTTTCTGCCTTAAAGAGTTCTAATCATATCAAGCTTCCTCCCCAATGTTAAATGGTTCATTTAATATAGAATCCAATCAGATAAGTTGATGTCGGTTAAAAATTGTTATGAATATACTGAATATACTGTGTCTATGTGGAATATATCTGTACTCATGTACCTATTACAAGGATTAGAGTAATCTGATTATGAACTCTGCTATCTCAAACTTAAAACATTGATTGCAAGCCCATAGGACATTTTTATACTTGCATTATGAAGCAGAATTCCAAGGCAAGTTGGCATAAGATTGTAACATTTTGACTATTATCTTTTATACAAGGTGATACTTATTTTACAATACACCCTTTCTGGTCTGCAGCAGGAGAAAAAGATGGGGTATTTAAGCTACAAATTACCTGGTTGAATAAGGTGATGACTAAGATAAAGAAGTCCTATGGAAGAGGGGATGAGAACTTAAAGAATAACAAGGACTAACCTACAAGGACATTTTCACCCAAAGCAGGGAGAGGAAGTGCAGGAAGGAGCCCTATCACATTGAACAGATAGATTTCTAATAATTTGAAATTAAAAAGTGCATTGCATTTAGATACTAGTTTTTGACCAATAAATCTGCTACCTTGTAAGTAAAAAGAGTTCATATTTTAGTTCTTTTGCAGCTCACTAAGTCTTTGCCTTCACATCTCTGTATGCCCAAAGAACTGAAACATAGCCCTAAAGGTCAAATTCTTCTTGAAAATGTGCTTAAACAACAATGAAAAAAAAAAGGCTGAAGAACCAACAACCAGCACGTGAGTCAGACTGTTGAACTCTATGTTCGGTTTCAGAGGGGGCCACTAAAGTTTTTACTTCATAATACAAACACAAATAAAGCACCTGGACTCTCTTCAGACTCCAGAAGCTTAACACGTAGCAGGCCCAGTGGACAGGGAGCAAACAGATCAATCTGGTAAGTGTCCAAGGGACAGACTGACCTGGTTTGTGGCAGCACGAACTCCTGTGTTCCATTGTGTTTCATTTGGTCATGACAGGTGAGCCTGCAGTTTGTTTGACATTTCTAAATCTTTGTAAAGGTTATGTCTGTATATGGCCTTAGAAATCCACGGTTTAATATGTATTCACTTACAAGTTAATTTCCACAAAGGACTCTGGTAATGTTCAACAGAATGCCTAATAGTAATTAGAGATATCTTAGGAGATTTATTTATTGTGATGAATAATTTATCATATTAACATTATTGCCCATAGTTGGCTTTATTGGTATAAAACACATTCATACAGGAAAAAGAATGTTTCAATGGCGTGCTTTTGTTCTCTAGAAAACTGTGCTACAGAACAATTTTTCAAGATGTTACAGGAGAATGAAGAATAAAGCTCACAGTAATTTGAAAAAAGATAACATTTGAATAGGAGGAACATTTGAATAGGAAGCAAAATGGAAGAAGTTGGAAAACAAAGAAAGTTTTGAGTATGTAAAGAGAGGTGTACATCTGGCAGAATCATATCTGTATTCATATCCAAATTTTCCATTATACAAAGCTTCCCATGTTGTTAGTCTGTAAATAAAAGCAGATGATCAAGATTAAATTACTTGAAATACAGGCATTCATACACAGAGTCATCCTTTCAAGAAAATTGTTTTTCCTGAGCAAATTTTACAGACAAACATCAGTGCTCCAAAAACATCATCTCAACACTTCCAGTGTTTACATATTCACTGGTGGTTAAACACCATGGTTGTTTTGACTAGGAAAAATGGTTATATCGAGGTTTAGCTTGCCACATGTAAACACCATCTATGTATCTCAATTGGCAGTTAATTACTACCTAAATTCAATCTGCTATACAGAGTGGCAGAAGCATGAGGATTAGTTGGTTATGTTCTAAGCCAGAAGTCTTCTACATAGAGCTTTGATTTCAATAACTTACCTGAATAATTACACCTTGAGGCAAAGCAGCTTTAAAATCTTTCTCTGTAGGAACTGGTCAGCAGAGCATACTTCAACAAACTTTTTTTTTTTTTTTGAGTTGGCAGAGGGGAAGGTTTGAAGAATTTTGTCATAGAAAGGTAACCTACAATGACCAGGGGAAGGATCATGACAGGAAATACACATTTCTTGTTTATATTACTGTTTATGATTTCAATCTCCTCCAATTAACCAAAAATACAGCTCAGACAGAGATGAAGTTCCTTCTGACTGAATCATTCTAATTTTGCTTAATAAGCTTTTCTTTATCCTCTAGAGCATCTTTACTGCTTTATTAAAATTCTTTTATTTAAGAATAGTATCTTCCCAGCAAACTCATTAGACTTAGTTGATTTTAATTGCTTAGCTTAGTAAAGTTGTTACTTAACTTCATCCAGAACATGATTTCAAAGTTGCACAAGAACAGCTGGCTACCTGCTGTGGGGGAGGCTCCATTTAATCCTTAGCCTATGTGCTTAGTCCCTTTGATCTGGTTAAACTGACCTGTACCATAAGATTAATTCATTTCTTGTTGCTACTTAACATCCATCTTGCCTAATGTGCCTGGAACCATCTCCATTCAGTTGCATTCTAAATATTTGTCTATACATACAGCTTTCCAATAGAGTTAGAGTGACCAGTCCCCAGTGTGGGGAGACAGGACTTATCAGCAGAAGTTCTCCTTTCTGAGACTGGTTTAGATGCTGGCTGTTCTGTGCTGATTTTTTTTTCTGTTTTGGATTGGTAGAGCTAAAAATGAATGAGGGGGCCTTTGTGGAACCTGTCATTATGGCACTCAGTGAAAATTGCACCAGATGAAAGCCTAGACCAGCTATTACGGGAAACCACATAAGAACTACTCTGTGTATATTTACACAGCAGCCTATAAAATTCTATTCAGATCTGAAATGTGAGTATGACCTTCATAATCTTCCTGTATAATTTGAAAGCACAGAAGTACAGTTTAATGTGTCTTTTTTAGCTCAGAGAGCACGTTCTTCTCAGAGAATTTTTTAGGTTTCTTGGGAAATTTCCCAGCATTATAACTAAGGAGGTATGGGTTAACCTGTCAAAAACAGAAGAGAAGAAAGGAAAAGCAAAGATAAGCAACTTACACACCTGTCTTTAAACAATCCCTGTGTCTGTGTATATCAGGGAAGCGTATAACCTGAACTTTGCATTAAACCAAACTATAAAACCAGTCATTTCTTCTCCACAGACACTGTGTCATGAGAGGCCTCAGACCACAATCTTGGCTGACAGATCTTTTGTTAAAGAAGAATAATTTGTTCAATATGTAGAACACAAACTTCTCACAGACCTTCCCCTGCACTTTAAACAATGCAAACTTTTCATGTTATTTACTCTGAAAAATGTAGTTGAGATCCAGCAGGTGGTTTTCCATGGCCTCACACCACATAACATTCACAGCTCAAAGAACAAAAAGAGCAAGCATCTTGTACCAAGATAACACAGTGATGTATCTTGAAGTAAAACATGAGATCAACAGTCTCCATACAATGTAACACACACTCCTCCACAATCTATGTTTGTCAGAGTCTATAAAGTTTGGCAGATTTGGATAATGTCCTTTACTCCCCACTTCAGCCTCACCCTTTCCATCTAAGACTATAATTTTCAGGCCACTGGCTTGAAAGGCTCTGTTGTAGACCTAACATTTATAGCAACTCGTGTGATACATCTATACAAGCCAGTCCTTTCTTCAAAATCTGTAATCTCTCACTTCAGAGCTCATACTTGAAGCCCTTCATTGACTGTGATTTAAAAAGAAACTTTGAAGCAAACTGCATTCTTTGGCAAATGAGGAAACCCAAAGGCTTAGGCCCCTTTTGATCCATCGATCTGGTGCCTAGCAAAGCAGAGGCCTTCCTCCATCTTAATAGCTATGTCCCTGAAATAGCAGACACGGAACACACTGACCTCCTATTTACATTTCAGGACATTAACCAAAGAAACCAACCATCAGGAGACATTGTGTTCAAAGATGTAGAATAAGCATACTGCATACTGCTCCATGAATACCACTGCTAAGAAAGGAAGGCATCAGACCAGGAGAGCTTTCTTTTCAGATCCTCTGGCTTCAGGAGAGACAGCTGCAAATCTGTGGCTAAGGCTTTGTACTAATAGTGTTAACAGAGTAAGACAGACAAATATATGGGAGAGTCAGAACCTAGTAGGAAATATTAAGGCCTTCCGTGTTACCAGATAATGGTCAAAATTTAAACACATAGGTTTTAGAAATTCTAACTTGAAGTGCTTTCTTTACTATGCAAAAATCAGATTTCTCTGGAGTCATCACTGGGAATGCTAAACGGCTTCATTTACAGTAGTCAGCACAAAGAAAAATCCAGTTCTCTATGCAAGGAGCAGGAGTTCAGATTCCTTCTTGAAAATTTTGCAGTTCTCCTTTTTCACTCCTTTTCACCATAAGGCAAACAATGAAATTACTGTTTCATCCTAGAATGGCATGTTTATATAAGTTTGAGATATATGTTGTAAGAATCTAAATGAAAAGTTTTACTGTTCACATTAAAATAAAGGATATAAGGAGGCAGTTTCAGATGTCTGAACTCTGCAGTGGTCTGTCAATACAGAAAAATTTAATTTTAAATATCTGCTATGCAGTAAGATTTGTACCACTTGTACTATAGCTGATGAGAATACTCTGAGCTTCATTTTCACTTGTGCTCTTTGGAAATTTCAACAACATTCTCCAGAATGTCAATCAGAACACTGCACAGCTGATGCATCTTTCCTGTTTTGGTGCAGATACAGGAAAAAATATCACATGTTAATTAGGAAATTTATTTGAGAAGGTTAAGATAATATAAACAACTGAAAAAAAGTATTACTTTTTAAGAACATAGTATATGATAGTGAAGAATGTTTCAGACCAAACTGATTAGTAATTGTTATGGTAAATCACGTTGACTTCTAGTAACAAAGACAAGGAAAAACAGGCATTTCGGCAATTAACTTAAGTGAGATACAGTTACAGCACGGCTCCTCTTTCTATTCCCCAGTTTAGATACAACCCCTGTGAATTTGCTGACCATTAGGCACACAGCCAAGTGAGTTCTGTATAGTTGTTGCTTCAGGCACCCCAGTTCTACTCCTAATAACACATTACTCCTTAACAAGCTTATTTTTGTAATGACAATGTTTTAAAAAAATCTGTTCCTTTGCCTGAAATGGTGGACTGAAAAGCAGAGGGTTAGCTAAGTGAATGAGGCAAGTATTGTATCATATTATTAAAGACTAGCAAATGGAGTATGGAAGAGGAGAGGAAGTAACTAAATAAACTACAACCCTATTAAGATAACCTTAATAGTATGAAAGGTTTAAAAACATACAGCATGGGAAAGAAAAATTAACACATCCATGTAAATGGAAACCTGAAACAGTGAAGGGTATAAAATAATTTTATGTCAGACTATGACATCTGCCTTTTACCAGATAAAAACAATTCCTTCTTTTTCTAGCTTACTTTATTAAACCATTTATGCATTAGCCCATCAAAACTTAGCCCACAATGGGAGAAAGGCTTCAATGTGTGAGAAAATAAGAATTTAGAGGAAGTAAATTAACTGAAATCAGATCAAAATTACAGAGAAAACCACAAACTCCTCGGTGTTGGACTGATTGTACTATCTTCACAAATATGAAGATTCAATCTGTTGCGCTGAAAGGGAAAGTGTATGTTTGAAGGAAAGTTACCAGGAGAATTTTCTAGGATTAGCTTGGAGACTAAAAATAGCCAATAGTATCATGGCTAATTTTGGCACAGCATAAGTGTGTGCTTATGACATTTTCTGATGACAAAGTCTGGAAGCAGTGTCAAACTAGAAAAGGCTTAGAATATCATACAGGTCATTGAACTTCACTTACTGGAAGGAGATGAGGTTAAAGTTTACAAAGTGCAAAGCTGCAGACTTGGAATCGATAACAGGAATTTTCTATTACCAGATAATAGTTCATAGTTTAGAAAAGATAATTAGGTAAAAAACCTAGTATATACATCTGTTGCAGCAAAACTATATACTACCAGGGAGATGAAGCTATGAAACCCTCCCCTAAAAAGGATTTATCTATTTAGCTTATTGCCTTGTTTCATTTAGCTTGTTACCTTAATTTCATCATATTATTTAGCTTATTTAATGAAAATCTGAGAAAATGTTTATTATTTCTCTCCAGTTATACTGGGCATAAAGGAGGGTAAAAGAAACACTAAAAGGAAAGATACTTGAAGTAGAACTTTGTCACAGCATGAAATCACCTGAGAAAATTGCCATGAATATTCATCATGGAGATTCAAAAAGTTTCCAACTGTTGGGGACATAAAGTGCTGCAACAGCTTCCTAATAGGAGTATGGGGGCAAAAACCCCAAACCTGTTTTAAGATGAAAGCTTGGTAAATTTACAAATGGGGTTATATAACCTGTTTAACTGCTGCAGGGAGGAACTAGACTCCATAGCCCATGAAATATTTTCTGATCCTGGGTTCTGTTTAGAAATAAACAGAAGATGAGGAAGCTTAAGCAATGGAGGAAGCAAAAGACAAAACGGACATTTCAGTCCAAACATAAAGGAACAAAATTTAAATGAAATGTAGTTGTGATCTGATCACCTGGACCTAGGTTAGCTGGAAAAAAGGAAAACTCTCTTACTTGGAATTTCAGAAAACATTGCCATTCTGTTTCTTTCACAGCATACCCTGCTGCTCTTCCAATTACAGTTCTGGGATGTTTCGAAAGCTGCTATGGGAGATAGATTTTTGTCTTTTCTCAGCAGTTCTACTTTTGTTTCAGTTATAGCAAATGAGGGCCTGTTTTCACTATACTGATAGTCCAGAGCCAAAACCTGTCTTGGTAAGGCTCCTGTATATCTTGAACTCCCCCAGTTTGCTCCCCAGAGATATTCCCTATGTAGCAACAGTTTTTCAAGTCTTAGACCAAGAGTGTTTGGCAGCATGGAGAGGAGATCCTATAAGTTATGCACCCATGACACCTTTCCACAGCTGCACAAGTCTGAAGGTTTTGTTTGCCCTAAAGCTAAGCTGTTTTTGCCAAGAAGTGCAGTTAGTCCAGTAAAAAGCAATTCTCTTTATAAACTTTGCCTTGAGCATTGAGTAAACAACAGGGCAAAGTTGAGACCTAAAAGCAGTTCTCGAATACCCTTTTTTTTTTTACAACAGAAGCAATTTTCAAATACCTCCTGGCCACATTTTCACCCTCGGCCTTGGGCTCTGCATTTTGGTGCCCTTATTTGCCTAGGTGCCCGTCGCTGGCTGCCACCAGCTGCCCCAGTTGCGCTGCCAGTTGCACTGGATTCATCCTGCAACAGCCATGCCCTCACAGGAGTGATCTCCCCTCAGACGGCCTTTCCTCCCGTCTCCCCGGTCCAGGATACGCGGAACTCCTTTGGGTCGGTGCCTGGCTCAGGCACCGGCTCAGAGGGGGCAGCTCTGGCCGAGCTCGGGCCTCGGCGGCCTCGCCTGGCTTCCTTGCCGGCCCGACCCCTCTGCTCCGGCGGCGGCTGCTGGGGCAGGCCCGGGCAGAGGGACCGGGGCACCACCGAGGCACCGCCGGGGCACGGCCGGGGCCGCAGCCTCTGCCCAGCCCAGTCGCGGAGGGCCTGCGCTGCTGAACGAGAGTGAGTGGCCTCAGCAATGAGAACCTCACCCTTTCCCTCTTACCGCTAGTTAAACCCTCCAACTCAAAGCCAAGTTACTCGTTCTCCCCCCGAAAAATCAGCCAGTTTATCCACGACTCGTCTCTGTGTGTTCCTGCAACTTGTGCTTTTCTACAAAACTATTTCACTGCAAGGTCATGGCTTGTAAACTCTTCGGGTGGTCTCCTCAGGCAGCCAAATGCGCAGGCTGCACATTTATTTTAAGGAGAAATGGGAAAAGCATTTGATTACAAAGGATGCTTAAGCTGGCCTCTTTAATTTTTATTTCTTCCCACTTGAAGCTATAAATATAGCTGAAGATTACAAAGGGTTGTAAAGTAAATACCGAAAGACAACATTTACAATTTTCCACACAGCTACACCCTAAACCCATAATAGAAGGAAATCTGTCCAAAACTTTGAAGTGCTATTATAGTTTGTTATATGACAAAACACTGGGATTTCTATGTATTTAATTAGCCACTTGCCACTATCTCACCAAGTTTTCAAATCCATTTGTTTGCTATATAAAAAAACAGTATTAAGGGGATTTGTATTTTCAAATTATTTGGATTACAAAAACAAACCAAAAGCAAATTCATGCTAACAAGTATTTTTTGACTTGTACTTGCATGATAAAATCATAATATGCTTTTAATCTTTTTTTTTTTTTTTTTTGTGGGGAGAAGGAAGTCTTTGATCTGATACACTTGTTTTCTCCTTTTTTCCTCACACTGAATGTTTTTCCTATGACTCTAGCAAAAACCTTTTCTAAAAGTAATTTTGACCTCAGGTCCCATTAAATAAACAATTCAAAACATTAAAAAGACAGACTAGTAGTGCTTCTGCTCATTTGGGAGCACATTGAAGGCAGCAATTGATACAGATGATCTAGTTTAACCAAATGATGTAATAAAGCAAAATTGAGGATTAGGAAGATTTTCTTTCCCTGTTAAATTTGCTGTGATTCAGACTGTAGCATGTCATGTCTCCCAAAACCAGATTCTAATATTGTAGCTGATAGAATTATATCTGCAGACCAGATTTCTGTTGTTGCTGTGTTAGGAATTTGTCAAGCTGCCTATACTTTGTGTTTTTATCTTTTTTTTCCCCCACAGTGTATCTCATTTGCAGTTCTCTGTGATGTTCTCAACCCAAGCTCTCTTGGTTAACATAAACATCCTATGTTGTGATTTCACTTTAGAACATTATCAGCATATTTAACTCAATACGAGTTAAATCTCAGAGCTTTTCCAGTATAATTTGGTCTACTGAAGTCTATAGAAACATCTTAATGAATCTGAATAATCTCAGCAAGGTGCTGGCTAAAGGATGCTTATTTCTCATACAAATGGCAAACTTTTCCAGCAGGAGAGGACTTGATATTTACTGTGTAACACAACTTCTCTTCTTTGCTACACTTATAAGGAGCCTATTTGGTTTATAACGGAAAGTTTGAGTAGAATCCACTGAAGTCATGTGTAGCTTGGCTGCTAAGGATTTGAGGAAAGCTAAAAGAAAACATTTGGCTTAAACACTGGATTGCAGTTGTGTCTTCTTAGAACAAGAACAAAAATATTTTGCTATTAAATGAAAATATTTTTAATTATAAAAGAAACCACACTGAGTTTTTGATGCCTGTTTGAAGCCTTGTGTGTACAGAAACACACTAACAGTAAATTTCAAATGTTGCCATCAGAAGGCTACTATGGGTTGAATGGAATTCTTAGCGCAAATAATTCTACTGTGTTATATTACTTCTTCCTAATATTAGTAGAAACTATGTTGATGCATTTCAAGCAGTTCTGACAATTACTCTGTTGTCTCTGCAGGTAACATTTGTACTATGAATCTAAAAATTACTAAAATCTTAGTGCAATGTGCATAGGTGTGTGGCAGCATTGATAGAGATGTCCTGCAGACATTCATTTATATAATGGGATTTCTTTTTTTTAAAGGAGGTATTTATAGGCAAGCTAACCTGAAATTTAGTGTTTCTGCAATGGAAAGTTGCAGCTAGCAAAGAGAACACAAATTGTCTCTTCTTCAATTTTTTACAAGAAGGGAGTAATACTAAACCAGTTTAAACCACTAAGGCAACTGCAATTACTCAAATAATTTACTGAGATTATCCAGGAGCATAAGTGGGGGTACTTGTGAATGTGCCCTAGGATTTATCATACCCATCAGGAGTTCTTAACTCTCAGTTGCCAAGGAAGAGGGTAGAATTTTCCAGTGGAATGGCTTTCCCTATACTATGTATATATTAAACTCAACACTGAATTAATGGAATTATGACATGCTGCTAATATGGCATACCAGCTCACCACCTAAAATTATTGAGAATATTTGAACTTTAATAAATGTAGCAATGAAGATGAAACAAAGATGACCCTCTATAGAGCTGAAATAAAGAGTTCAGGAGCAGTATTGTCCTTATGTCTTTCGAAGTTCCTTATTAGATGCCTGAAGAAGGTATTTTTTGGAATGTAATACTCCTCCAAATACTGATCCTGCCTAAAAACTTCTCAACTTGGTAATTGGTGCAGCCAAAACATTATGTACGTGCATGGTGAACCACTTTAAAAACAGTCAAGAGAAATGTTTTGTGTGGAAGAACACCACTGACAGCAATCCAGATCATAAGGGTCCCCTCTCAATACCAAAAATTGAGTGGGTGCTACAGACTGTGAGGAAAAAAAAGACTGAATTTGAAGTGAGAGACTGTATGCCATTGTTCACTAATTTCAGTGCCAGATTATTTTAATTTGATGCTGTACCTCATTGCCTCTTTCAGGACAAAGAAAATAAACTACTTTTGACATGTTCTTCAGAAAACCCCAATCTGTCTGATAGGGTAAGTCTTATCTCATTTAACTTTGGTTGGGAATATATCACAACTAAGGTAGTTGCCTGCTCTTCTTCTATAGTTATAAGAAAGAGAAGAGAAATTATTTATCTGAGCTGCTTTTGAATGGCATGTGTTAATTTCAGTCTTTTTATGTTGGGTAAAGAAAGCCTACATGACTTACAGTAAATACCACCATTTTTGAAAGCCAGATCAGACAAGAAGAATTTCATCGTCTGCAGCTTGGCTGCATCTCTTTCATATGAAGAGTAACAATTTTGGAACACAGCTTTAATCCTTCAAGAGTTAGCTGCATGAATGTCTGTCTGTATATATATAAATATTTAATAATAAATAATAAATATTTAATATTTAAATATTTAGGAGTTTATAGTGAAGAATATGTAGAACAAGGCAATCCAAGGGAAGTTTGCAATAGGGCATTTAAGTCAAATAATAAACCATAACAATTTGAACAACGTTGATCTGTTTTTATCTTTATAAATGTGATTATCTAAAGGCAAGTTACATAGGAGTTTATGAAGTAACTGAAAAATAGTGGGCTTTGTACTGTAGTGATTAAGATAAATTTTATTGGTCTCTTCCCTCCTTACAGGTCTTTCCAGACATGCTTCACTAAAATGGAGGGTGAGTAGATACAGCTGGGTTTGGTACAGAGTAGTGAACTGAAATCAAGCACTCTACGTCCAACATCTAATCCATTCACCAGTTCAACAGTGCAGCTTTAATTTTAGTAATATGAATTGTGTTATGTTAAAGCATTAGAGGGGGTTATGTTAGATCTGGAGCAATACATAACAGGAAAGTAAAAACAAACCACCAACAGAATGGAACAGTGCAGACTTCCCTTGCCGAGTCTAAGCACTGTAAGACTCTCCATAGCACAAATTGAAATCCTGGAATGCCTTGAGTGTTTCCTGAGAAGTTAATGGTGTTAAGACATCTTGAGAAACACCTTTAAATTCAGCTGGTTTCACATCTTTATCATGTAATCCTTTTACCATTGTCACAGAGTAATAGTGTTTTATATATAAGATTATTTTATATATTTACCTTAATCCTAATCCAATGTTTTACATGATGTAGAAAGCAAACAGCAAAATATTGGCAACTAAGGTCACAAACCTTGTAGAGATATGGAGAGATATCTGCAGTATTTTAAAGAGAAACTCAAACTAGATTCAAATGAACTAGCTCAGCTACTGGAAACAGTGCAGCCATGGCAGCAAGCAGTTCATGTCAGTTGTAAAAGCGGCCTGTAAAGGTGGGTAAATATTTGGACAACTTGCTGGCACAGAGTTCTTGTACTACAACAGCTACACTACTTCACTATTTTATGTGCCACTCAGGATGACCTCAGCCTAAGGAGACAGCATAGTTATACCTGCTGGCAGCTCAATGCCTTGCACAATAGGCTTGGAAGCACTCATGAAAAGAAAAACAAAACTCTACCAGTTCTTTATGAGCATCTGTGTAGCAATCTCTTGATCAAGAGATACTAACAGATGCTTATTCCTAGTCTTGAGCTGTCAGTACCTTTCCCTGCCCCAGTACTCCAGTATCCGCCATTACAGAGGAAGTGATAACATTATAGAGGAAGTGATAACAGTTGTCAGTGTATTCAAATAATATTCCCAGTTCTTGTGTGTGTATGTTTTCTATAAACAATGTGTTTACATATTCACATAATCATTCAGATGATCACTTTACAAACTTGTTTTTGTTTCTGCACTGTTAAACTGAGAAGCCCAAGAAGACTATTGTGTTTGGCCAGTACTGTTTCAGAGTGCCCATTGAAAGCCTGATCCAATTTCTTTAAAAAACTGCAAACCTGAATCATTTCATTAAGTTTCTTTATAGTGCAGCCCCTATTCAGGGGAGTGGACCTGTGGTAAGACACTGTTCAATGTGTTGAAGAGTGTTAGTCTCAAGGCTCTATGACTGGTCATTTATTATCCACATGGTTTTGTTTCCCGCCCTGAAGGAACATAACAGGCTAGTACTTCTGAGGCAAAGAGATAGACCATTAAGGTGCCTTCTGAGGCCTCTTACCGAAACTTACTTTGCACCACTGCTTTATATTCAGTGGCTGAGGGTGGTGTTTACATGGTGACTGAGGTATTAGCAACCAAATGATTGTTAGAAATCATTATAGCTAAGCCAGCTGACCTCACAATTCTACTGCCCTTAAAGTGGATTTCACTAAAGGTATTCTTCTAGAATCTAATTTGGTTTAGACATGAATAATTTAAAGAGCTCTTTTACAAGACACCACAAAAGATCAATAGATATAAAACATACCCAGTGCTGTATATTCCAGTTACTGCAGACTGCCATAGTGTTCCTTTTGCAGAACAAATTGCAAACATATCCACCAATTCAATACAGATTATTTTCTTTAAATCAGACAAGCTATCCATTGATTAAATAGTTAATAGTGATTTTTAGTTCTTTTATTTTTCTTCTGATTGCAAAGTTAGAAGAAGAAAAGAAAAAGTTGCTTTTCACTGCTCGGTTTAGGGAAAAATAATGGCTATTCATTTTTCAGGGTTTATTTCTATTTTAAATCTGTGTAAATATGCTAATAGTTAAAACCTGTATTTCCATAATGAGGGTAGCGAGATACTTGATACATACTTTGTCATATTTATGCTTTTATGTACTTACGCACAAAAGAAAATTGAACATGAGGAAATGTGGTTATGTAGATGGCCTACATTTATTTGGCTCAAATGGCTTATTTGGTTACAAACAGGCAGAAAAATACATAGGAAAGTCTTTGTCTGTGAATATTCAAGTTCTGCAAAGTACATAGATTAGTCTTTATACTGTTATAATTAGACTTCAAAAAATAATATTGTCATGAAAGATGATAGCTGGTGATTGATAGCAGATGATTCAGACTAGAATTATTTGGATCTGAAATTCTGCATATGAGATTTAAGTTTTATAACTGAAGCAACTCACCCAAACAGAATCCAGGAGAATCTAGAATACAATGATGCCCTAGTATTTAACCTGAAAATTTAATTGACATTAATATCTAACTGGAATCTAACTGATTGATCTTCAAAAATGGGCAGAAACCAGTGTAAGTGTTTTAGTTTAGTGTAAACTAGTGTAGTTGCTGTAAACAACAACATCTAGATTTACCACACACATTCATGTTTTTTACTGTGAAACCACAACCTTTTTATAGAACATATATATTCAGTTTACTACCCATCACTACAAGATAGTATTATAGTCAAGATTTACCTGGTTCCAAAAATAGCATGATTTTTTTTTAACGTTTTAAAGTTCAGAGAAAATAAATATTTGACTAGCCCAACTTCGACAATGAGTTGGATTGCATGACCTCCAGAGATGCCTTCTAACCTAAACTCTGCTATGATTTAAAGACAACTCTGTGGCCTAAATTACTTTATGTTTCAATCACAGCAAAAGATGGAAAAACTTTAGGTCAGAAAATTTACAAGAGAAAATGGATACTCTGTACAAATTTATGGTTTTGTTTCCATGTGTACTATTTTAAAACCTCATTTCTAGACTGACTTGTTTAAAATGTTCTCTAATATGTCTATAGCTGAGCTGCTCTATGTTAATTCTAAAAAAAGCATTTCTCTTGGAAAGCTTGACCCACAGTTAATTTTAGAGGTGCTAGCAAATGCTGCTGTTATAAAGCCTCTTTTCCTGTTTATGGTAAGAATGATCTCCTTTTTTCTCATACTTATTATCCTGCCAAAACCAGAGGTCATTAGCAAGGTGAATCTCTGTTTTTTCAGTGCTGCTGTCAATGTAATTTTAGGAAATATCCACAACTGATGTACCATACAAGTTTTCAGATGAAAAGAAACATTATTTTAATCCACATTTTTTCCATTGCTGTTATTGATGTTTGTATTTGGTATAAGGGATGTCAAGGTTTTTTAAAATTTTTATTTATTTATTTGAAAACCATACAGGATATATTGTTGAAACATAGAGGTCCCTGCAGTTTTCCTTATAAAGTTAATTTCTGTAAACCGAGAAGGGGTTTTCTAAAAGCTGTAATGATTGCAACTAATACAAGTGTCCATCCATTAGGGCTTAGGATGCTATGGCCCATGTCTTAGCTGAGCTAGCATTAGCAGTACTTACAATACAAGCAATATCCTTGTATATTAAAAAAATCAACCAATCTCTTTAGTATATACTCATGAAATAGCCTGGTGTCATGGTTTGCCCCTGGCTAAGTTCCAGGCACCCACAGCAGCCGCTCACTCGTTCCCTCCCCTGCCACAGCTGGGCAGAGGAGGGAAGGAGAGGGGGGGGAAAAACCCCCCCCAGGGAATTAACCCAAAGGTCCATGAGTTGAGATAAGGAACTGGGAGAAAATGCTCCAAAGACAAGCCAGGCTCAACTTAAGTTGCAAAGTGAAATTTGTTACTACCAGAGTTACAAGGAGGATATGAGAAATAAACTAAACTTTTAAAAGACACTCTTCTTTTCACTCCCCACCCCTCCCTCCCTCCCCCCAACAGTGCAAAGTGGGGGAAGGGTCAGTCCATTTCCAAGATCTTCCCCTGCTTAGGGAGAGGAGTTTTTTTTCCTCTGCATTTGCCGTGGGGTCCCTCCCACAAGAGACAGTTCTCTGTAAACTTCTATGGTGTGGGTTTACTCGTCCACAGGNTAGCTCTGCATACCTCATGGACCCCCATGGACTGCAGGGGGGACACCCCGCCTCACCATGGGCTCACCACGGCCTGCAGAGGAATCTCAGCTCCAGCACCTGGAGCGCCTCCTCCCCCTTCTTCTCCACTGACCTTGGTGTCTCCATGTTGTTTTCCCTCACATGTTCTCACATCCTCCTCCTTCTCTAACTAAAAGCAGCTGCGCGCACACTTTGTTTTGATTTTTTTCTTAAATATGTCATCACAGAGGCGTAACCAACCTTTCTAATTGGCCCAAACATGGCCAGTGGCATGTCCATCATCTTCAGAGCCACCAGAGATTGGCTGTGCTGGAAATGGTGAAGAATTCCAGAAACTTCTCACAGGAGCCATCTTTATTGCCCCCTCCCCACTACTAAAACCACAACACCTGGGAAGTCAAAAAATTGTATAAACCTTTTCCTCCTAGTCAGAAATACAAGTACAGACATCCAGTCAGTTTTCCAGGTCTTCAGGTGAGCATTTTAAAAAGTATTTTAAAAAATGCATACATCAATGGGAATAAAAATTAGGGGGTGGGTTCACCACTTATTTCCCCTCCAAATATGTATAAACTTATTTGGGAGTTTCAAAATACAGTCACAACCCATCAAAATCTTTGATAGAGGAGGCTGGTCACAGGTAACTGGGCTGTCAAAATCCAGAGAAAATATATATAAACTATAATAAGAAACAACTTGCCCAACACTGCAAAGCAGACCTAGAAATAGAATTCCAGTCTTATATGTAAAATTCCTAAGACAAATACTAGATTTACAGTGTTCCCTATCTTCTATGAAATTTGGTATTTTATTTTTTTGGCAGACTAAAAAAGTTTAGCATAACACTGTGGGCTTATGTGGCCTTCTTTCCCTCTGTAATATTCTTGGAATAATACTGTAATATAGTCATGTTAAAAGGATTATTCTAGCACTTTCTGATTCTGAAGTTTCTTCTCATACTTCAAATACCAGAGGCCTGATCTGTCTCACACCTGTGCAAGTACACACACAGACACTCCCCCTACTCCAATATGTTTTCATTCTGAGCTTATTTCATATTTCCAAGGTTTATTTGTTCTAGATGCACTAGATTTCCCAATAAAAAATAGTAAGATGTTTGCTTGCAGTATATAGATGAATGAGCTGAAGTCAAAAAACCTCATCCTCTTTTTGATATGCAGCTGAACCTTGGAGAAGTCACTACTGTACAATCCCATTTTTATCTAATAACTGGGGAAATCATACATACTTTCCTTTCTAAAAAAGCCTAGATGCCTAAAGATAAAAAACCTGAATATTTTATTACTGATAAGAAACGATTAGAAAAATCAAAGGAATATCCATTACATATTAATATTTGAAGAAAGATTGAAAACATTAAAATTATGTGAAACTTAGGTTAACACTTAAAGAAGACACCCCTACAATATGTAAAAAATAACCATGTCTTCATTTTCTTACTGAATTAAGAGTTTAAGTTATTCAACAATACTGTACCTTTTTGTCGCTTAGAGAGTCGTATAAAGAAAAGAAGGCAGGTCATACAAACTTTGAATGAAAGTGAAAATATTCAGAAAGCATCTCAGCCATTCAAAAATCTGCAGAGCACAGGGAAGGAGAAGCAGAGGAGGATGATGAAAATAATAATGAGCCGGGAAAATTATAGTAAATTTAGGCAGAGGAGAAGCAGTCACAATGTATATCCCTCAAGACTTTGAGCTTGTGCATTAATGACTGGCTTGGATTCTACCATCAGTAAGAATTAAAGCTTTTTATAACTGAATAGTCAGTGTGAAAATGAAGTATTTATAACTGTTATTCTCATACTACAGCTTCTCTTCTTGATTAAGAAAATTTAAGTAGTCATTTTAAATCCTGCAGAAGAGAAATTGTTCTCAACCTATTTTACATTATCCCAAAATACAGAAAGAGAGGTATAGGGCTTTCTTCTAATTTATTTTGGAAACTCCCTCCTAGATCAACACAGAGCTGGTGATTATGATCCACCACCTACTTGGTTGCTAAGGACTGAAATAAAATATGATTCTGTATTTATCTTTAAAATGTTGGATTTCTCTTAAAAATTGTAAGTCCACAAACATATTTCTGAATATTTTATAATATAGAAATTTAGTAGGAGTTCAAGAATATTATCAGTGACCTGCAGAACTTTATGGATTTGCATGGATTTTTTTATCCAGTACCTCCCTAAACACTTCACAGATGTAGCAGATGGTCAGTTAAAGTAGGCAATAAGTTTGTCAGAGGAGAAGCCCTAGTGAAGGCCTAGCAGCAGCCTTCCAATGCTCAGGAGAAGGTTACCAACCAAAAGTCTGATGCCAGGCCCGGCAGAGGGACAAGGAAAGTGAATGAGAAACAGCACTCAGAAATCGAGAAAGGGAGTTCCAGATAGGTACAAAGAAAATGTATTTCAGCATGATGGTACTGAAGTATTGGACCAGGTTTCCCAGAGAGACTGCGAGGTCTCAGAGGTTTTCAAGACCCAACTGGACAAAGATCTGGGCAGTCTGGTCTGAACTGAATGTTGACTTGACTTTGAGGAGGAGGTTGGAAGGACAGAAAGCGAGATGTAACCGATAGTCTCAAGGAAAATTTAGCTAAGTAGAACAAATGTATTTCCTTTACGCTTCATTGGGCAGTCACAGTCAGCAGTATTTGCATTCATCCCATTTGTGCCCTAGCCTGCCTGGACTTTTTTAAAGGATAGTGGCATAAAACCTTCACTGTCTGAGAAAGTAATTGCCACAAATCCATTTTAAGAAGTAAAATGTAATTGTACAAATGACCAGTAAATAATGCAGCTGTTTTAAGACAAATATACAGGAAACAGAAATTATCCCAGGAGCTGATGTCTGCATGAAAGACTGCATGGTCATAAAACTGTTAGCATCAGCATGTGGACTGTCATGATGTATAGGAAAAGAGTGGAATGGAAGTGATTGACACTGGCCGCTGGTGGGCTCCGGTTCTTCTTCTGTTCCCGGGATGTAAATTAGATCATGATCTCTTAGCCAAGATCTCTTTGGTTCAAAGACTGTTAATCTCCAGATGATTCCAGAGATATAAGGAATATAAGACACTTGTGATCCACCTTACATTCCACATTTAATGGTTTTTGCTGCTGGAGGTATCCTATACTCTAAAAATCTGGTTTCCCTCTCTTTCTGTCTGTAACAGAAGTCAGAATCACAAACAAGGACATGTATATAAGGAATGTTTCTAGTTTGTCCTTCTACTTGTCTCCATATGAAAGCGAAACAACTCCTTAAGATGTAAAGTAAGGCATTTCAAATTAAGTAGCAATAGGATTTAAAAAGAGAATTGAAAAAATCTCAGTACCTCTAAAAACAATGTTTAATCAACTTGTATAATCACTGCAGCATGAAATCTTCAAGAATCATTACACAGACTCCACTTATGACTCTTAGGTGATGTGAAAATACTTTTCCAGTGCTATGGATTGTGCCATTCCCAGCCGACGTGTCCCAGGCCCCAGGAGAAAGGTAAAGAAAGAGGTGCTAATTAACTGTGGTCCCAATGACCACAGTACCATGTTTAGCCATAACTGCCTACTGTGACATAGTTCTCTGTTGCTGCAATATTTTCCTGGTATTCCCATTAGCCTTTCCCTCAACATTTTTGTGAAGAAAATAACAAAATTATAAAATAATATTTAGAAAATACAAGTATCAAGCAGAGTAGAAATAAGATATTTGAGTGAGAGTGTATAGTGGATATTTGCAGACGTTTGGTTTTTTTCTTGGTTTTGGTTTGTTGGGGGTTTTCTTGCCTTAGAAAAGACCACAGGTACTGCAGGTTTTCCAGATGGACTAGAATAATGTTTGCCTGGAGTTATTTCTGTAAGGTGATTGACAAGGGCTGCATTTGGTTCAGGAAAACATGCTAAAAACTTTCTTCTTTTTATTAATTACATTTCGTCAGTAACTTACTAGGGATGTTATTGTCGGGGCAGTGGACGCCAACACTTTCTTATAGTCGTTATATGATGAGCAGTGTTTCCACAAGTCACACAGTTACTGAGTCAGAAAGAAGTGCTACTCTCCAGTCAGAGTATAATACATACTTTGCTTTTCTTCATAGTCTGAAAGGAAGCTAAGGATCCGCATATTTCTGGTTTCAGTATAGTTCCTTTTTCAAACCCTATTACACTGTAGATTTTTAATGCTTTCATACTTTTTATGCCTATCCCTGAACTGGCACAATGCTAAATCAGCTTGCTGCATAATTAATCAGTATCAATTATATTCATACTATATACAAGATTCCCATCAACATCAGATTGCCAAATATACTTCCATTTCCATCTTACTTTCTATTGCCTTTCTGAGTGTGTGCAAACTTGGAGACACCTTTATTTTCTTGTGATTTATTTATAAGAGCAGAGCAAGAATCTAGACTCTTAACAATGAAGACATCTCAGACGTCTGCCTATGTATAAACTTGTAGCACCTAAAGTCAAGATTATGCAATTGTGTTTTCCATTGAGACATTTCATGGAAAACTATCAGCCTCCTTGTCTGTTCTGAGTTCTGTCCCTCTTCTAAAGCTAGACACTTGGGAAGATGCTTCATCCTTTTTCTTATCAGATAGGAAGAACCTTTCTCCCTATATTCTGATTCATCCTTTCTGCATCCTCCTCCAAATCAATTTAAAAATATGAATCAAAGGAAAAGACACTTTAGACCATGTTTTTACGACAGTAAATGTACATTTGGCGGGACGTAACAATACCTGGATCTCTTTGGCTTCATGCCATCAGAAGCCATCTATTCATATCTGTGTGATGATACATAGAAACTGGCATAAAGACATGCTTTTCAGTCTAAAAAATCATCCATTAAACAAAATTTTCTTGACTGTGGCCTTTGTGCTAAATCTCTTGGCCATGACCTTAATAAGTGGCACCAAAACATTTTGCTCCCAAGTAAGAATAAGCCCCAAATTACTTCTGAATACTTTTCAAATACAGTGGAACAAAAGTCTACATACATCTTTTTACCAAACTCATTTATCTTTTGCGTCCTGTGAAAAAGAAGATATGTTAAAGCCCTGCTAGTACACAGCATCTCAATGAAGGACATCATATTTGAGATTCAGAATTGATATATGAGTCAGTTCTGTCTTTTGCTTCTTTACCTTTCAGGTTCATTACTCCTTCACTTACTTGAAGGATATCTGTCAGAATGTCTTTTGCCATTATTTCACAGTCAGACTTTATTCTACAGTCTTGCACAAAAAAATAGCAAAATTTCATTTGAGACTATTTTGTATACCTTCTGGTATTTTTCCTCAAACCTTTTTAAACCTTTGGAGAAATAGGCATGGAATTGTATTAAGGTCTTACATAATTGAGGAGCATCTCAACTTATGCACAAGAAAAATGCACCAAAAGCAGGAATCTTTTGGTGTTAAGTGCATAACGTCATTAAAATTTACTTGTTGATCTTTCTATTTAAATGAAGAAAATGCATCTCCTCTTACACTAGGCAGAAAGAAAACAAAAGGAAATGGCCTCAAGTTGTACCAGAGGAAGTTTAGCTTAAGTATTAGGAAAAGATTTTTTCATGGAAAGGGTTGTAAAGCATTTGAATAATTTCCCAGGAAAGTGGTGGAGGCACCATCCCTAGAAGTGTTCCAAAAATGTGTGGATGTGCTGCTTGAGGATATGGTTTAATGGTGAACATGGTGGTGGTGCTAGGTGGATGGTTGGACTTGATGGTTTTAGAGGTCTTTTCCAACTTTAATGATTCTATTCTTCTCTTTTGGAAGGGTAAGCAGATAACCAGCTAGGAGAGAAGGATGCTTTGCTCCTTTCTGTCCTTTTCCCAGCTTTTATTGATATTGCCACTATGCCTCTGGAAGCTTCTTGCATTGCCTGCTACCAGAGCCAGGACAGCAGGTTAGACAGGAGGTTACCCTAGTATGACAGATCTCTCCATGCGTTTCATACTGAATTTACATTCAGATGATAACAGCCGTCACTATTTTTTAAAGTAGGCCACCTGTCCCTCATGCAATTGTGTCAGCTGCTTAGGTTTAAAAATAATTTCTGCTAAAAAAAAAGTCCTCATACTAATAGAATCCTCAAATGTAAGATAATGATACAAAAATTATATTGCTCATAAACTTCAGTGAGGAGGGGTAAATCTT
Organism: Pomatostomus ruficeps; assembly: GCA_013400735.1. NCBI lineage: Eukaryota > Metazoa > Chordata > Aves > Passeriformes > Timaliidae > Pomatostomus > Pomatostomus ruficeps. The sequence goes on from VYZT01039992.1 coordinate 44,256, forward strand.
AGCAGTTTTGTATTGCTCATTCATATTCCAGTCTTACTTCCTTTTCCCTCTATTTTCTTCTCCTTTCCCAGCTGAATCAGATAAAATTCTCCATCACAGAAAAAGCACACACAGAGAGACAAATAGAGATCATCTAGCAACTCCTGTTCAGCTACTGTTCAGTTTATATTAAAATTTAGGGGTTTCTGTTTTGCATTACTGGGGAAAAGCCCTATAAATTTTTTGTTGAAGAGGATGTTGTCTGTTTCAGAATATGGGCCTGCTGCAAAACAATCCCAGGGCTGAGAAATTACAAGAAAGTTACATGGAAAAGATGGGATCAGAGGAGCTAGAGAGGAAAGCTATTCAGGAGTGTGAAGGGGAGATATAGTAGATAAGGCTGAGTAGCTAGGAAATTAGGCTAATTCACCTGTCAGTTGACTTTGTGACAATCGTTACAGTGCAGCAGTCTTGTCTTATTCTTCATGCATTTAATATCATATCCAGAAATCCTTATGATGATACAGAAAAGCTTTAATAAGCCTTTTTAGCGGCTTAGCATCATGCTTCTGATCTTCTAGTTGTTTCCAAAAGTGTTACGTCTTTTCTGAAAGAGACTATTTCCCATACTTCTGCTTATGCAGTTTCATAGAATCATAGAATGGTTTGGCTTGGAAGGGAATCTTGAAAGTTCCTGTGGGCAGGGACACTTTCAATTAGACCAGGTTGCTCAG
>VYZT01039993.1:0-12630 GCA_013400735.1 Pomatostomus ruficeps
CCCATCCACCCTGTGCTCTAGTACCAGCCTGTCAGTGAAAGAAAGAGGACAGAAGTAGGCAGGGTTTCTAGACAGAAGTAGGCACTGAGCTTTATGTTTCAATGAAGTATAAGAGTCCACTGAGTAGGTAGTCCTTCAAATCCAAATTTGAGGAACTGCTAGCTAATCTACTTAAGCAAGAAATCTAAATACCCTATGCTATTGTTTTTCTGTTTACTGCTACCTCAGTGCAGAAGAGTTAACAAATGAGAATCACTGGGGAGTCTGTAATGACAGCACAGAGGTGGACAAGGTCCCTTTACCCATGTCTAGGCAGCCAGAACTGCACAAGTGCTCAAACTGGCTCCCCATGAGGGTTACCTCCACACACTCAGTTCCCATTAGGGGAGGCAGTGAGGCACACAACCCCAAAAACAGGTTAGTCAGAGCTATGCTGTGTGGGATCAGTGCCCTGCAGTGCTGCCCCTTTGGGCATGGTGTCCAGGTCTGCACTAGGCTGGACTTTTCTATACTTCATTCCTTCACAGAGTAGAAACGAACCCCTTATGTATCTCTGTCGTGATTAAAGTCAGTCTTCCATAGTGTGGTATGCCATGTTCCACCAAATCAAGGATAACTGTTTCCTCTACAGCTGTATTTTCCAATGCAAAACACCTTACCAACAAGAGCTGTTCCCTTTACACTTACAGCTTAGCCTTTCTTTAGCATCATCCAATTATTTTTTCTCATGCTGACCATGAGCAGATTGTGCACCTGCGTATCTGCCTTCCATGATAAGAAAGGGGAACAAAAATTTCTGGGTTTCTATCATTTGAGAAGCACTGGCATTGACTGTGACATTTGCCTAAAGATTTATCTTTATAGCTGAAAAAAGGGGAGAAAAAATCAAATCAAGGAAAGCCTTTTTCCTTCAGTTAGGAGTGCCCTAAGCAAGAACACAACTTCAATCTGCTGCATAAAAAATGTAGTCCTGCTCTAAACTCTAATCCACAAGAGCTCCTAGACAATTGGTTGTTCCCGAGTTTTCAAGGAGGTCATGACAAAGCCTTGTAATGAAAACAAAGCAGGAATATATTTAGAAAACACCTTTCTAGACAAAAAGGCAGAAAAAAAATCACTTTTGGCTTACAACCAACACTATTCTGTTGATTTTTTTTTTCCTTTTAAGGTCCATGAACTTAGAGACAAAATAATCCTATTCTGTTAAGTCCATCAAAGTTCAACACCCAGATTTATAACAGTTTTAACCCCCTCCTTTGTCTTTGCTGACAATCCCTCTTGCCTTCTCACTGTAATTTTTGTGTTCCTTAATTCATTTTTACTTCCACTGCAAATGAGCTGCCACTGATGTGGAAGCTACTGGTATCTATTCTTAATAATTAAAACCCCTCCCCCAAACAACCAAGACTCAGAGCAATCAAACTATGATACAGCTTATTTGTGCAACCATCTGGTCTTCTCTGTGGTACCTACACTTACCTTCTTCCTGTTTAGTTATCTATACATATAGCATTTCCTTTTAAGTTACCCCAGAAGCCCTTTGTGTCACCGACTGCTTTGTTCTCGAATGCAGTCCATTGTCACCACCACCCAGTGGCAAGGTCTCTGAACCAAATTAAACAAAAAAAACCACCCAAAATATTTTTGTCCCCCTCCTGCCTTCCTTCTGATTGTTTCTTGTTCTTCCACACTTCTGCAAACAACAAAGGAAAACTAACAAGTAAAAAGTCAGCACATCTCAGCAGAGCACAGCAATAAAGAAAAATAATAAATTATCACCACCTCAATCAAGCCATTTCAGGGTTGTTATCATCTCTTGCATCTTCTTTACAATTTTATCTTTTCTATAATCTTGTAAATTGTTGACATTTCAACACAAATGGAACATAAATATGTGAATTGCTCTATTAATTTTAATGGGACCAGATTACCTATTTCAAGGTACTGATATGCTAAGATGACACCTCTTCCTCCTCAGCATTTTCAAATGGCTCTGACTGAGGGTTTAACAACTGGCAGGCTGAAATACCAAACTTTAAGAAATAAATTATCAGAGCTTACCACAGAACCTACCTTGAGCAGCATTAATGATGTGTGATTAACTATTGCACAAAAACCACGTTTTAAAAGCCATGGAATTAGTCAAGAAAGTCAGGTGCTCCACAGTTAGAACACCCCAGAATTAAGATTTTATTCTATTCCACCTTCATGATTAAAATAAAACTACAGTCAGCCACATAATTTTTCTGTAGACTTCTTCCTCACTAAGTGCAGGTAACTTCAAAAAAACTTGCTCTAACTGGAAGTTTATTCTTATCAGTAACTGGAATTTTTGACATAGTGTTTTCCTGTTTTCATCCCAAGGTACATGCATGTGCCTTAAACATCCAAGAGTCAGAAACCTGACATGGAACCACCTTCATGGTTTCTGCTGAGAACCTGAACTCTGCCAAAGGGGAACAAAGGCAAAGCAAGGATGGCAAAACAGCCAACATCCATTTGTCTGTTCAGGTACAGGATGCCCCAAAGCAGGTTCTGGACCACAGAGAGGAGAGCAGCACCTGAGTGACTGTTTTGCCAAACTCTGCCTATGCTGGAGCTTTTGCTGTTTTTCTCACACTGCAGAGGCATAACCAAAACTGGAGACGACTGCCGAGCACCCATGCAGAATCCACACAGCAACCTGAGCTCTGAATATGCAACTTCTAAGCTGAAATGACCAACCTGTTGGACCTCCCAGCCAAGATAAAGACTGTGGTGAGAGACTGGGACAAGCTGGTGGAAACCAAAGCCTGACGGGAGTCGCCATCCAATACTTGCTCCAACTTCTGGTTTCTGATTCTACCTCTGGCATTTACTGCTACAGCAGCTGAGTGATTCTTAAGTACTAACGTATCACCTGATCCCTGCAAAGTGAAATGGCTGTCTTATCTCCACAGGCAGGCATGGCACAGAAAGACTGTGGCAGCAAACAAACAGATAAACAAAGAAGCAAAATGCACTATTCGGGTAATTGATTTTCCTGAGCACTAATTTTCCTCAGATTGTCAACACAGAAAGCAGCCTGTCTGGTGAAAACATAACTTCAGGTGGTTTTGAGCTGCAGGTGTGAGTGCTCAGGTCTTCTGCAATCAAGCCTGGAACAGAGATAGGAAGAAAATCTCATTCTTTCAGGCAGCATTCAGCTGTCTTGAATCAGACTTATCTTTTCCTTCCCGAACTGAGTTTCTAAGGCTTGAAACAAATTAGGCAGAGCCCAACAGCCATGTCCGTGACATCCTCTATACATATATGATGTGTGGTGAATGAGGAGTGAATCCTGTTGACAAAGGACTAGCATGGGATTTTGGAACCTAAATTTGCTAGTCATGCCTATGTGGCTACATGTTTCCTTGCTCCCACCATGCCATGTCACACCTAAAGAGAGACTGCTGGCTTCCATTATGTATTTGTACAGCACCAGGCACTGCAAATACCAATAGGGCACTGATTCTCACTCTGTGCACTATAATAGAAACCAGATTTCCTATTGTTATTATGCTGTTGGAAGTCTACTAACCAGTCTGGAAGCAGGACAACACTGTAATGGCAGCTAAAAAGCAGGAAATTCCAAGTACTTGTGAAATAACCTATTCACGCTTACTCTATTCAAGTGGGTAGTCAAGTTAAAAAGGCTCCAGACAATCTTCTTTACAGGGGAAAGCAAAACTTCATTCACAATGCTATAAGTAGTTAAAATCTCACTCTTTTTCAAGTAGTATCTACTGATTTTAACATTAACACTTATGGAACTAAATACCTGCCTACCAAAGAAACATTCAACTGGAAACCATACTCCATAGTATAATGTGGAAAAAAGCATGCATTTATGCTACAGTCTCGATGCACTGCAGCTAAGCACTATCACACAAGTCATACATGAGTTGGTGCATGACATTTTAACTCTCAGCTGTCCAGGCGCCTTTATTTTGTTTTGAATCAAAACATGGCATACATGTATTGTGATATTTTTAATATTTTATTCATTTTCCTCTGAATTATGTCAGGAGAAAGTGTAATAACAAGTGTAAAGTAAATAAGAGCAAATCAGCTAACAAACAAGAATGCTAAGGCTTAGACTTCTCCAAAGCCTGTAATTGAAACAGTTTAAAAATGACTTCCTGAAATGGATTAATGAGATAAGACCTGGTTTGTGAGAGACACAAACATTTTATTCTCTGTCTGTAGCTTCTGTTTGATAAATTATCTATTTCTTATTTAGAGGTCTAGTAGCATGTTTAATGGTAGCATGTTTTTCATTAGTGGGATTTAGCACACCATAAGAGGGAAGTTTATACAAGGGAACAACCATAATTTTTTTGGACAAAATGTTACTATAAAGCACCTGGTTCACTGCTGAGAAGTGCAAGGTCATCCAATGATTTCAGTTCTGTGTCTGCAGCACTAAACAAAGGTTTCCTGCAGTGCTGTGTTTAACAGCACTGTCCTCACCTCTGACACAGAATTTAGCCACCTCTCTGTGGAACACTTTGTCTTCAGCAGCTTCATGTGGTCTCTCATATATATCCCATATAATGCCACATGGGACAGTTACAACTGCCTCCAGTATTCAGACTTCTTTTAGAAGCAACAAACTGCACTAAGTTGTCTTTGGTTTCAAATGAAGACCTGTCTGGATGAGAGGTGCCTTATATGCCATGGAAAATGAACACCAACTAAATCCCACGGCGGGACTACAGCCTGGAACAGAGAGCAGATTTGCACAAGGGCTTGGGAAGAGTGAGTAATAATTCACTCTTTGCTGCCATCTCTTCCAAAACAAGAACTCAGGGCCACCAACAGAAGTTAGTGAGAGGCAGGTTCAAAACCGTTAAAACGTGGTGGTGCTTCACGCAGGCACCAGAGCTGTGGAACTTCTTGCAGAGGAAGTTGTATGTAATAGAAGTTTCACAAGGTTGCTGAGGGAGGCTGGATGAGTGAGGTTCATTGGAGGTTACTGATTAGACAAGCCATAAAAACCTCTGGAACCTTGAATTAAAACCAGTTGGAAGCTGGAAGAGCATCAGAAAGAAATCTGATTTATGTCTGCCTTGCCCTTATTCCTCCTTAGGCATGTAGGCCCTGCTGAGAGCCAGAACTGGGATTCAGACCCTTGGTCAAACTACTACAGTCATTTTTATGTTACTAAGAGAAAAATAAATACACATCATGACTCTAGAATTAAATACATATAGTTTTTCTGCACTGCACTTTGTCATGATTTTGCTGTCCTCAGAAGAATGACTTGTGATTTCCCCTGCAGTGCAGAATGAGCTCAAGAAGTATCACTCAGGCTGTCAGCACACAAGAGCTTTTCTGCCTGGTCTGCAGAACAGTTTGGTTCATGTATGATATTCTGCAATCTGCTCAACAAGGGACAAATCCACTTGTTCACTTTCAAGAGCAGGTCTGAATAATGTTGTCACTTAGAACAACTGGCATAAATTGAGTTAATTTGGAATTTTTGAATTGATAGTACAGTTTGTATGTGCCATAAAAAACACCTCGATGTGTATGGGTAGCCTCAGCTCTTAACTAATCAAGTGATTAAAAAGTTGGGTCTACTGTCAATTGATTTCCTGGCAACCTACAAAGAATTATAAAATGCTGGTCATCTATACTGCAAGCACTAAGATGCAATTCCCAGAGCAGACATCATATACTGTTGTGAAGAGGCTTGGAAACAACTAGTGAAACCAAAAACCATGCAGAATTTTTTACATCAAAATTTCGTGAAATTCACTGCTGGCAAATGCAACTCAATGACTTGAAGGACTCACTGCTTTGATTAAACTAGAATTACTAGGGAAAGACTGCTGCACCTTTGTGAACAGCATGATAAACAACTTTCAAAGACAGAAAAAGACAAAACCAAGATGTGCCAGTACTTAAAGCATGAAACAAAAACCAATATTGATCTCTTCCAGCAAATCTGTGCCTGTTGTACAAGCCCACAGTTCTGAGGGCACTTGGAATATTTGTGTGATTAGTCTTCCTTACTCTACTTGCTAAAAAGGTAGCACAGAAAAAACAGAGATGAATATAGGAGAATGTTATGAGAAAGGAAAAAATTATGCCCATGTGATCACAGAATGAAGAAAGCTGCACTTCACTCAAAAATAAGAAGGAACATAATAAAAAGATGCCCAACAATGCGTTCTAAAGAAAGTATAAAAATTAGTTTTAGAAGTAGGCATTTCCTCTCATCATCTCTCAGAAAAAGGACAAAGGCATTATCAAAAAATACTGAGAAAAAACATCAAAAGGCTCTGCTAGTTAGTTTTTGGAACACACGGTAATGCATTATCACTTGAGCTAAGCCAAGAATACAATTTTTAAATAAGAACCTATATGGTCTTTAGGCACACCTGCACCCAAACTGATTAAAAATAGTATCTACATACATGAGAGAACCATCTCTGCCATTTCCAGCACAGACTGCTGAGTAACTTGCCTTAGAAACCACTCAGGATGGCTCACTTTTATTTTGTTTATTACAGGGTTTCTGGTACCTTACTCCGTAACACGTGGCAGCCCGCACTGTGGTAGGCTGCAGATGCCACACCAATCTGGCATCAGAAACACCTTCCTTTGTGCAGGGCTGCTCTTTAACACCTCAGAGCCCCCTAGAACCCGTTACCTGGGTGGGCAGTCCTGCTCGTAGCACTTCTTCTGTCGCCCGTTCGGCTGCGTCGCTGGGTCACAGAAGGAGTTTTTGATGGCCCCGCTTCCCTTCCACGTGCAGTGGGCGATCTGCCGCCGCACCCCTTCCAGAGAGACACACACAAAAAAAAGGAAGAGTAATCCCTGCAGCCTGGGGATGAACTGCAGCAATACTCATGCATGAGCATCCTTCAGTCAAGCTGAAAATGGTAAGCAGAGCTCTTTTGGATCAGATCAGAGCTCAAGTGACATGTTAGAAAGCACTTTCCTTAAGGTATTTGCTAGCCTCAGAAAGGGCTCCTGAAGGTCTTGAAAAAGGTTTAAATGGCTGTGAAGGGTTCTTGGGTTACCCACAGACAAGAGGAAACACAGCAGCATCAGGCTATTCACAGCAAGCCTGGTTTTGCTGATCCTTTCCTTGTACTTTGGGAAGGCTGTTTAAGCAGAACACAAACCAGAGTCACAGAACAACTTTGTGAACTCTTAATGCAAATTCAAGTTTTAAGAAGTTTTGGTACACATTTTGACTGAAATAGATGATGAAAAAAGCCCTCTATTTTCTAAGTAAGTAATACACAACATTCAGCACACGAGGCTGAGTGTACAGTGATGAAGAGACACACAGATACAATCTATGCAAACAATCCGGGTTATTTCCTAACATTTCCATTTATACAAAATCACACTCATTTAACAGAAAGAAACATGAACCAAAATACTACTAGTGTGAATCTAAAAAAAGCCAGTTTCCAGGGGCCTGCCTCCCACACAGCTCTGCAATAATTTGAGGCAGATCTCTTGCTGCAACCCAATGCAAAAAAAAAAGTATTGCAATGTTACAGTTTGAAACGTTGTAGTGAAACTGATACAGAGGCATTAAAATAGTCCAAACAAATCTTAAGGACTAAAAAGACTGAATAAGCATTTTATTAACTCTCATTAAATGTGCTGTTAATTCACAGCAATTAATATACCCATGGTAGATCACTGCATCTCTAGAACTTTTATCCTTCTCCTGGGATGCACGGGGTCTAACAGCAGTGTTATCATGGTATCAAGGACAAGTGTTAGGTTATTTTGCAGTAGGTTTAGGAAACAAGCTTTTCCTTTCCTCAGACCTCCGAGTAACTAGTGTGGGAAACTATCTGGAAGATAAGAACAGCAATCCATAGAAAATAATTGGAAAACGGGAATAATACTCCTCTGCGACATATAGACCCATAGGATCATAGAAATGTTAAGGTGGGAAAGACCTGTAGGATCAGCAAATCCAGTCATTAACCCTGGACTGCCTCAACAACATAGAAGGAAGTTTTCCAAGCATATTTGGGTGATTCCATAGAAACCAGTGTATACCTTAGAACACTAGGTATGTAAGGAAATGCTTTCGCTTTCTCATTACTTTCAGACTTCTGACTGAGACATATAAAACAATCAGCACAAGATTTGATGACTGACTCTGCTCCAGACAGACATGAAGGCTGATCTTCTAGAACAGTGATTAGTGTCACCTGTAAGGGAAGATTAAGGGACTGAGGCATTCAGGCTCCAGGGTACACGTTGTGGAAGCAGCTGCAGGACTGCAGTAAGTCTGGGCATGGAGATATTCTATTTGTAGGTGACTTCAGACAGCAGAAAGCTTTTTGGCTCAGCATAGGAGTCCCAGGGAGCAGTGCTCTCTTTTATGCTCTGGTATAAATGTAAGTGGAATATCTAGCAAACTTCCTACTAGCTGTAAACAAAGCAGTCCACAGAAATGTTTCTGTCCCTTTCAAAATCATTATAGGTTGCTGTTCCAAATACAAATAACAAGAAATCTTTTGCTTTGATAAATTTTTAGTGTCATTTCAGCTGCCACAATTCACTTTAAAGCCACTATATAAGTTTTGCTTTGAAGCTGTACATTCTCACAAAATGATCAGCTGACATCAATGAACTGATTTATTCTAGCAAACAACTTTTATTATGAAAGTAATGTGAATTCCCACTGTAGTTTCAAAATATCTGGCAGATCAGCTCCAAGGCTGGAAGGAATCCTACGTGCATATATCAATACGCACATATAAATGTTTGTTTCCATGTTATGACACAATGAAACAGTTTTATCAGCTTGAGTAAGCTGAACTAGAAAACACTGCAAAAGTAGAAAACTAGTCACTACTGACCCTGCACTAGCAAGGATTTACACAGTTAAACTTAAATGGGTAATATCCTCTTTAAGTCACAGACTGAAAATTCTAAGTATACTGAAACCTCAGTAATATTTGAAACCTATACATTATTTCTAAAGGGCTTTGAGATGTAGCTGTTTTCCTCCTTTTACCACTTCTACTTTTCTCTGACTTCAATGCTAATTAGTTCACCTGATGTGTACTATCTCAGCTCTGTGAAAAAAAACCCCTACAAGTATTTCTGAGAAAGAAAGGTGAAATCAAGAAAGAAAATAATCAGAGCAGAGAATAATCTTCATTTCACTAAATCTGCTTAGAGATTCCTTCTACTTCTCTGTGACACTTCACCCCTAATGCAGGACTGTTTAGATGTGAGGCTGACCCATGTAAATCTTGATTTCTCACTTGGTTTGCAAAGAAAGGTGCCAGTTCAAAATCATCTGGGTTTGGAAGGCTTTTGAAAGAAAGATTTGAAATCTTTTGGCTGCAGAGCCCTCAGTCTGGGCTAAAAACAACAGAAATGAAGGAACATAAGCAAGTGTATAAAAGGTGTATAAGAAACATATATACTTGATTTTAGAGCTCATTTGAACATGCAATTGTCTGAGCTGTGCACTTAAATCAGATACTCTGCAAGGAGTTCACTTTGTATTTGAATGAACAAATTATATTCTGTGCAAGCACAAGTTATGTACAGAACATAAGTGCCAATCTTTACATTCTTGGTGTTATAAAACTCAGGCCCACAACAATAAATGGAAATAGAGCGACCTTTGTTTTCTAAACTCAACACTGCAAGTTTAGGACTACATTTCAGTTTAGGAACACTTGGGAGGTAATTTTGCATGGCAGCCTTTATAAAATTTGCAAAGGATTTAGAGGGCATATAACCGTTAACCCCCAAAGAAATACTAGAGTTAAATCCTTTTGCAGAGCTTTGAAAATCTGCCAATTACTGATGCTATCTATGGGGAAACAAATTTTTGATATTGGCTAATATTCTCCCTTAGTTGCAGCTGTGCTCTGCTGTGTTTTTTGTTACATTTAATGCCACTCAAAGCTGGTTCTAAGAAACAAGATTAGAGCCTTGAGACAAGGAGAAAGATTTATACTCATAATTCCAACATTACCCATTCTGTGATTATTTAAAGAAGGAATAACAGGTAGTTGGTCTAGGAAAAAAACCCTCAGTGACACATTTAAATTAATCTGCATGTAAAGAGGCTTACAGGATCTACCCGCTGTCTTGAGTGCAGGCTCTGGAGGGACAGCTCCTGTCCAGGGGGTGCAGCAGTTTACAGGACACTGGTGTGCACATATTCTGCACTGCAAGCAATTTCTTTCTGCATAAAGCAAATGGCAGGAAGAGATTGAACCTGTCCTGCACTGAGGACAGAGAAAGGCATGTGATTTGTACTATATATGATCCCCTCTGGTGCTTGTTTGCCATGAACTGGATTGCCATGTAACTACTTATCTATTTTCTACACTGCAAATGAGTATAAGGTATTGCAGTGTGTTCTTTTCCCTGCACGCAGTATTAGGTATGCTTGCCACAGAAAACATTGAGTTTTCAGAGAGAACTTTTTCCCTGTTCAGTGGTGTTACAGTAGACTGGCCAGAGCCATCTTGGACACTACAACAGATGGGAGCACATGAAGGAAATGGAGGAAGCCATGAGACCATTTGGATATTCTGTTTCTCCCCCGCAGTGGTGCCAGAGAAGAATATGTGTGAGGGCATGGTGTGATGTTACCTTGAGGCCAAGAACCTTGGGGAAAATATCTGAAGGGAGCTGCCCTGGGTTCATTCTGGGAAGAGACAGCTTCACTCTACAAAGCCTTATTCATCACTGGGACTTTTTCCAGGTACATTTCCCACAAATAACGAGCTCTACCATAGGGCTAAAATTGTATTTTTTCCCTTACGACTGATGAAACTTTCCTGCATCAGCTCACTGCCCTGCCTGTAGCCCAATCCGTCAATCCCTAACATAGCTTTACTTTCTTGGCTCCAGAAAGCATTTGTTTGCATTATCCTGATCTCTGTGGCTACCAAAGGCCAAAGTGCCTTGGATTTACTGCTGTTTTTTTAACTAGTGGTGATGAAAGGACCTATGCTGGATCTTTGGCAGGTCCAGGTTTGCCAAGAGAACAGAAGTCTACGTAAAGATCAATTTTTTCCACTGGCTGTCAAAGTGAGTTCAACAGGTCACCTTTCTTGGTCCTCCTTTTTATCCTAAAAATATTGGTTTATTGTTTACAAAATGGTAATTGCAATAATCCTAGAAAGCTATTTACTACTAACCTTGGGCTAAAAAAATACAGCTTTTTTTATTGATCTATCTGTAGGCTTGTCTTCAGTAAGATTTGTCAGGCAGCACAATCATAGAAGAAGATGATCTTGCCTATTTCAATGCACTTTAATCTTACAGGCTTTTCAGAACACTTCAAATGCCAGTGATTTGGTACAACAAGTGTGTTACTGCCAACAGCAGTAAGTTCTGAACCTAAACCGTGAACATTCACGTAAAATCAATCGCATCCTTCATAGCCAGAAGGAAGTTTTCTGGAAGTCAGTTGGACATTAGGGAGAATTTCTTCACTGAAAGGGTTGTCAAGCATTGGAACAGGGTGCTCAGGGAAATGGTGGAGTCACCATCCCTGAGAGTGTTCCAGAAACAAGTGGATGTGGCACTTGGTGCCATGGTTCAGTTGACAACATGGTGTTTGGTCAAAGCTTGGACTCCATGAACTTGCAGGTGTTTTCCAGCCTTAATGGTGCTTTGAACAGCAATGCAGGTCCACATCCAGATGGCCTAGAGCACAAAATTAAACAATATGTACCTGCAGAGAACTGCAGGCAGACTGTAACATCAGGTTTCCCTGCTCCAAGTGATGCATTGAAGCTCTGTGCCAGGATTTCTCTTTTTTAAAGGGCAGGGTGTAAGAGACAATACCCTGACTGCATCGCTGCATTAGCAAACTACACCCTCCTTCAGACCTGTCCAGTTACTTTCCTAAACATATGTATCTCAAAGGAAAGAGGGCTACAGGTTTATTCCTTTTTCTTCTGTCCATGAAGGAAAGCAGAGAACTGGTGAGGTTTCTATGCCCTTCATGAACTGGGATGCACCCCTTGTTGCCCCTTCCAACTGATGTCACCAAGTTCATCTTGTCTGAAACACGATTTCTACTTATACAAAGGCAGTAAGCTCAGAAAACATTTATTAAGAGCACACACAAAGCAAACACAGGAAGACAATTAGCAAATAAAAACTGGAAAAACCTCACATACCACAGTTCTCTATTTAAGTAACCCATGTTAGAAATCAAAGCCATGTCACACGGTTTGTTAGCCAGAAGATAGTACACAGGGATGCAATTTACCTGGTGGGAAGCTGTTCTGGGAAAACCGCAGCTAATGTAAAAAGAACCTCAAAATAGCATAATAAACAGTCTACTAACACATTTCCCTCCTCTCCCCTTTTTCATCATAACAATTTTTCCATTAAACACAACTCACCACTAGGTAGGTATCAGAACTAAAATTTACAGCACACAATTAAGCAAAATACTTGTTTTGTGCACCTATTTAAAGAAAATGGTGCATGTTTTTCTGCTAACCAGAAGCATATGTTTTGTGCTGAGAGACTCTTCTCCAAAATAATCCAGAAAAGAAATCACAACAACCATCTACTCAAGCGTACACATATACGAATGAACACACATTTCTATAATATGTTGATTATATATAT
>VYZT01040004.1:0-17731 GCA_013400735.1 Pomatostomus ruficeps
CTTGGGAAGGCAAACACCATCTCTCCTAATCTCCACGTCCCCTTATTCCTTCTTCCCCCAGCTTTATGTATTGAGCACGACGTCATATGGTCTGGAATATCCCTTTGGTCAGTTGTGGTCACCTGTTCTGGCTGTGTCTCCTGCCAACCTCCCATGCACCCCCAACTCCCTCACCAGCACGGCAGTACAAACGGCAGAAAAGGCCTTGGCTCTGTGCAAGCCCTGCTCAGCAATAAGAAAAATATCTCTGTGTTACCAACCCTGTGTTCAGCACAAATCCAAAATACAGCCCTGTACTAGCCACTGAAGAAAACTCTACCCCATCTGAAACCAGCACACCTCATGTGAAATGTGGCCTCTGTTAATCACACTGCACAGTGGGTTTTTTTTTCACATGATGTTGCAGATGTACTCTGCAGGTATTGCTGGTGTAAGCTGTTAAACATTCCATAAGCAGATCTTATCCTGGAATCAGTAATACTGGATTTCCTCCCATGCAGAAGGTACTGGCCTGTTTAAACACCTGTTCTGTTTCCTAACTTGTTGATTTCTTGCGCTTGAAAATCTGCCTTTAAAAATTGTCATTCTCTCAGCGCCTTTCCAGATCCCAGAGCTTTGTCCACCAGGTTCCTGCTTTATGACTCTTTTGCCCTTCTCTGCCATATAAATATGTGGCAGTGTTAGGAATGTGACATTTCATGTGTTTCTTCTGAAGATGTTTATTGACTCTTCAGAAGTGGAGAGTGCATTAAAATTGCCTCTTCCAGGGTGTCCTGTCTGGTTCTGTGTTGCCATTAACAAGTCAAGGGTCATCTACCTCAGAGGATAACTTCTGGTAGACTAAAAAGAAAATTTTAAATTGGTAATAATGAAAATTTGTAAATTCTTACTGTAGAAACATGTTTTAAGAACCAGAATTGAATATGGAACTGTTTTCTTAAATCCAAAAAGGAGAAAATTAAAGGCAGCTGGACATACTTCTAGTAAGTGAAAAACCAAACGTACGATGCTAATGGTGGAACTGGAGAAGCAAGTGAATTCACTTCTGGCCCCATTCACACCCAGGCTACTGATAACTTAGATAATTAGACCTTCCTGTACTTAGAGCAAATAATGCTAAATGCACAGACCTGGCAGAAGGCTTCTTGGCAAAGTAGGCAAAAGAAAATCTAATCTTGCACTGATAGAGGATTGTGTTTTACAGCAGAAGAGGAAGAAAGGCCAGAAAGGGTCTTAAAGAGGGAGGAAGATGTAGTGGCCAGTTGGACTTTGCCAGGCTATACATAACTTAATGGTACCACAGAGGGATGTCTGTTAACCCCTGCTTTTACCAGCTCCTCACAGCAGTTTTTCCTCTTTGTCTTCCATGGTGGGCAAAGGTTTGAGCTCATTTCAGTTGCTGCGAGTGTAAGGGATGAGGCTGAAGAATGCACATTCTGCTCTTGCTCTGGCAGCCAGCAGTAATGCAACAGGGATAGCAATCACTGCTGCTAGAGATCCCTTTCACTGAAAAGTGCACTGAACGTAGCAGCAGTCCCTTGGTTCTCCAGAACAGGGAGAAGTGAAGGAGTTGATCTAGGCAGCCCCCTTCTTTGAAATACACTGTGATCTGGAGCTGGATGACATTATCAGCCAAGTTACCTGAACATACTGCTCTAAAAGAATGAAGAAACACTGGGGTAGTATGGCACTCCTCAGGCAGGCCTCCAGGCCGAGGGCCTAAAGGAGAGCCACACAAAGAACCACACAGAGGCAGCAGCAGGAGAGAGCAGAAAAAGAGAGAGGGCAGAACCCTCTGACTTTTATTTATATGTTTTCACACATCACCGTGGATTGGAGGTAGAAATTACCACCTCTCATAATCCACTGGTCAAAGTATTTGTCAATCATATTTCTCCACCCAGTATACTGGAATGTATAAACATAGGAAAAGAACAGATAGTAACCAGAGAAACCATGGCCATGTTTATAGAAAGGATTCTAAGAATATCACAAAAGGAAAAACACTGAACACTGCAAAGTCAGGGCAACAGGGTAGTACCACTCTTTCCTAATAAATCCTCACACCCTGCTTCATTCAGTCTTTGGCTGCATGACATTGATCTTACACCAGCAGAAAACAGCCAAGAAGAAAAGTGAAAGAAGGACATGCAGCTACTGCAAAGCCAATCTGATTTAGCAGGCAGTAGTAAATTTTATTTGGGGGGGTGAGCAGATGCTGGAACACACAGTGAGAAAATGAAATATTGCTGCTGTACTAATAGTGCGAGGCACTAGACACAGAACAGTACAGAGAGAACAGGGTCTGTGCTCACATATTGTGAGCTGCCAGGCTTGAAATCTGAAATATCACCTTAGTAATTTTAGCAAGGTTTGATCCCAGAAAAAGAAACATAAATGGAAATGTAGCTTTATGTCTTTTCTAAGCAGTTAAGATTTTGTGTGTAGTCATAGAACCATTCTCTGACATGATGCTAAAAACTCCTTAAATTTCCACTGTGATTGATGCAAAGTGACTGCAGTGTCTTCTCTAAAGGACTTCTCAGCAGTAAGCACTTTACCTTCTAGGCTAAGTTGTCTATATCGTCAACTGTTCAGCAATCTGCTCAGCTGGAAATACACTTTCAAAACTAAAAAAATTCTCTGTGAGACACAGAGACAGAAATGTTCTAAGCATTGTGTAAAAGCATTCAAAACCTAAAAAGCCCCTCAGTTCTGAAAAAGTTCTTGTTCAAAAGAGAAATTTCAGAAGGTGGATAAAAATGTACAAATTTTCTTTAATTCAGGAAATCTGTCTATTCACAGCTAAAACATTTGTTTTATCTGTAAAAGTTGGATAAACACCTCTAAAAGAAAAAGTTCAAGTAATGTCGTCTAGATCTTTTATTACATGTTCTCTGGTAGATGGCTGATGATGCTTCTTCCAAGAAGAACTTACTTTTATTCAAATCGGTGAAATTATTTGCTTTCATACAGGAGTGGGATTTTTAGTTAATCAAGGGTATCAGAAAGGCAAACCAAAAAATTCCACAGAGTTTTTAATCCCTGTTTCCACCCTGACTGAACCACGCGCACTGCTGAAAGGTGTCTTGAAACTCCTGGACTTAGCACCTGGAGTTGAGCACCTGTGTGATGAAAACAGGGTCAGACATTCCATCCTTGTTAACCAGACAAGGCCCAGCAAGCATGCCTGCATTGCAATAAAATAGGCGTGTGTAGTTCATGGCACAAATATGCATGTGGACGTGTAGCAAAACACTGAGTTCACAGGCATGCGTGTACTTACAGATAGAGAGCTGGGAACCTTCTTCAGTCATTAACCGTGCTCTTAACTTGTCTCTTCGTTTGACCAAGGTAGCAAAGACAAAGCAGAGTGACGTAATCTTGATGCCAGTGCAGAGGTACTGCATGGCAAAACTGAGGCATTAAGAGAACCAGAAGTGTTAACAAGCACGTGTTTATGGCTTGTGTGGTTTGATGTGATACTGGCCTTGGGAAAAACATGCACTTGGACAAAGCACTGAGCAGAACATTAACTTTTGTAGATATTACCGTATTTTGTGTACTTACTGGTGTATGATGCAACTGCATAAATGGATAAGGAGACACTATTTCTTCTGGTTTGGTGTGGTTAGAAAAATTTGTGACAACCTAGTGTAGAAGGGAAAAGAAATTCAAAACTGCCTGTTTCCTTTTGTGCTGTGAGCATTTTACAATCAATTGCAAGCCTCCACGTACACTTTTGCCCTGCTGCCCCTGCAGGTATCTCTTGGATTAAATCTGGCAGGTATTCATAGAACGTCTCATTGAATGGAAAGAGGAAGAAGGATGTTTTCCAGTATTGATAAAACTAAGATGTTTTTAAGAGGAATACCTACAGACTCAAGTCCTGTAGGCTTTCTTTTTCTTACAATCTTTTGTCAGTTGTTTTTTTTTTTTCTTTCTCCATATGAGTTACTGCATGTAAAAGAGAACCGCAACAAAATGACTGTGTTTTACCTCAAAATGATCATATTATCTGCAAAGTGGAAATGCTGTTTTCTTAATTATCTCACTTGTAAAACCACTCAACTAGGAACTTGTCTGATTGTACACAGAAATGAAGATTAGCAGTAGCTTTGCCTTGCTTGCAGTGTCTTTGAGAGGTCAGAGCACAGTAATCCTTCATCACACCCAGTGAGATGCTGCAATCATTCAGCTGGCATTTATCTCAGTTTGTAATTGCTATTGCCAAAATATGTCCTTAGCTGTGGTTTGTGCTGCCGAGCGCATACTGGGAAGAGGCACCTCTGAAACAGTGCAAATTGCAAGTGTGAATTATCAGCAGCAGAAAAGATCAGAGGCAGCAGGTTGCAGAAGTAAGAGCTATCCCTTCTGCTCCCTCCCTAACTCCTGGCCTGTGTGTTTTAAAACCAAATGAAGAACGTTGTTGTTTGTGGCTGTGCTGCTGGCATTAAGGAGTGAACCAATGGCAGAGTTCTCACGTTTGCGGACAGCCCGAACCTTTGGCATTTGGAAGCAAGTTGTTTTCCAGCCTTCTCTCCAGGATGATGATGGTGAAAGCTCCCAGTGATAAATAGCATCATTATCTATGCAAATACCAGCTAAAGCTCCTAGGAAAGACAAAGAAATGTCAAGATTATTAATAGTCTTGCACTGGCTCCCAAGACTTAGTGAAGCTTAGGAGGTTGCCATCACAATTCTAGTTTTTCCGGATCCCTGCTGCCTCCCTCCTGATGCTCTGGGCATGTCCACATGCAGTTGCCACAGCAGTCTGCACTTGGCTCACCAGCAATCCCCCTGCAGTATTCCTTCAGACTTCCTTCAGCTTGCACCCTTGAAGATGAGCTGTGAGGGTAACATCTCCCTTGGAAGGATAGCACCTCTCGTGAAAGGGTACCTGAGCTGCTTTCTTCTTCCCTTCTGGTGCAGAAGTCACTGGTTTGCTGGTGACAATGTGTTGTCCAAAGACAATGGCCATTTTGCTGCCCCTTGAGGTCAAGAGTCTTCTCTGGGACAAAGTCTAAGTTGTGTTAAGGGCTTGCCAACACAGGAAACTTGTGCCATCAAAACACGCATGCAAAAAAAAGCACTACAATAGCAGGCTGCTGGGACTCTCCCTGTCCTTCAGGACTTCAAGGTATTTCTTAATGTTTCAAGGCACTCTGGAATCAAATTTGATAGGTTTTGCCAAATAGAATACGGACAACATTCAAAGCTGCAATGACGTAGCCTAACTGCTGAAGGGTAGAGGAGGAAAGAGATGCAGTGCCTTAGCGGAAGGGAATCCTGTCTTCCATCGGTGGGATTCAGGCTTCACAAATCAGGGAGGGACCTTTGTTCTGTTTGGTACAGGTCCTCTGGGAAGTTAAATATTTCCCAAGTCAAAATGGGTGGGAAGCAGCTGAATTGGCTCTCTTTCTGACTATACTGGACCTTGTGTATGAGGTCTATAATGGAGACAGTAATAGCATCACCATGGGAAATGGGGGAAACGTTTCTACAGGAGTCTTCCTCTTCTCAGCCCCAAAGGGTGTTCCTGTAAGATGTGCAGGGCTGAGGCCATGTGATTACTTTGCTCCTTTCTTGTTCCTGGGAGGATTTTACAGCTACTGGGTTCTGAATTATTGATGTACTCACATCTTACCAAGCTACAATATGTTGAAAAAGGATTAAACTGTTCCTACAGAGATAGGAGTTCACTGCATACGCAGCTGTGCAAAGTGAAATTTTGCCAGGCATGTTAAGCCATTTAACATTACAAAAAATTTGCATGGGGACAGGGAACTTCTGATTAAGCTAACAGTAGTTGTGTTTTCAAACATGCATTTGATGTTTCAAAACCTTTCAAAAATGTATTTGCAATGTGCTTTGGCAAATACCTAGTTTTGATGGTCTCATGCTTTTCAGCCAACTTTCATTCTTGTTATGCTGTTGGAAACTCACAGATCAGAGTGGTTTTGGAACAGTGTATTTTAGAGTATCACAGTCCATCAAACCAGACCGATATCTAAGCATGAGCTCCTGCTCAACTTCTTCCTGTGAGTAGCTTCCTTCACTGCTGTCAAGGAAACTGGAAATGCACTTCATGTGTGACAGTCAGCCAAATGCTAAGCATGCATAAAACACTGTATGTTTTCTAGGTGTTAGTGCCATCAGTCAGTCTTTCACAGGATCATCCCAGTTGGATGGGAGCTCAGGATGTCTCTTATCCAACCTCCATCTGAAAGCATGGCCAGCTATGAATCCAGGTCAAGTTGCCTCAGCGCTTTATCCATTTGGGTCTTGAAAATCTTGATGGTGTTTCTCATGGAATCACCTAGCCTCTCTTCTGCTTATTTGGAGAAAAAGACTTCTATTTACAAGAGTCAGACCAGTGCATGAGATATTTCTGCTTTTTGTTCTGGCTGGCTCAATGCAGCAGCCTCTGGAAAGTTAGCTCCATGAACACATCATCTGTAAATTGCATGCATTATTTGAGAGAACAGAATCACAGAATAAAATGGGTTGGGTTGGTAGGGACCTTAAAGATCATCTAGTTCCAAACTCCCTGCCATGGGAAGGGATGCCTTCCACTAGATTAGGTTGCCCAGGCCACATCATCGATGTGGATTTGTGCTTTTCTTCCCCTAATATTAATTTAATAGGTCAGCAAACTGCAGGTTTTCCTCCTCCACATTTTCCAGTTGTCTACGGTGGTCTCATTTCTCTTTTATGCTTCCTTGTTGCTGACTCTTCTTCAGCCACCAGCTGTATTCCAAGTACCCTTGTCCTCATCTCTCTGATTCTACACTTCTCCCAGCATCTTCTCGTCCCTGTCTCCGAACAGCTTCTTCTGTGTAATTTTTCCGTGTGGATAGACAAGGGTGTATATAATTATGCAGGAGAGCAAAGTTAACAGAAAAATATGATGACAAAGTCAAACAATTAAAAATTCAGTAAGGACTGGCAGCAGTCTCATTCTCTGTTCCCACATACACATGGCTGATCAAGCTGCTGATAATTATATGATCAAGTTATTTTATTCCCAAAACCCTTCCTTGTTCCTTGGACAGGATGTGATTCTGGGTGTGAGTCAGGGCTATGCATTGAAGGAAGCTGTTTGCTGTTGCAGGAGCTGAGACATTTGTAGCAGAAGAGCCCAACAATTGCAGGAAAAGCAGAAGGATAGCCTTGTGTTTAAGGGGACTGACCCCTGCCCTGGCCATTTGGATGACTCTAGTCCGGGATTTTGGTGATGTAAAGCGAGTGACTTCTGCCTACATTTACAAAGACAGTTACAGCGGGCATTTCATGCTTTCCAAGAGCTTACCTGCTTGATACCTGGTGCAGGAAACTCTCTATCTTCACAGGTATAATTGAAGTAAATAGGAAATATTTGCTTTAAATATATAAAGAAATATGTTTTCTGTATTCTGTTAAAAGTTTTCTATATTCTTAAAAATTGTCTCCTTCACATTTCAAATAGGAAGTCAGAAGCTTAAAAGAAAATGTGGCACAGCTGGTTTAAGACAGCTTTAAGAATGTTTCTCAAGCTCTAAAATTAAAAGGAGGCCACAATCAGATATGATAGGCATGCTAAGAAGACTCTATTCATTTTCATTTGTTAGGCTTGGGGCTTTATGTGTTTTGTTGGTGACAAGCTGAGGCGAGGACAAGATGTGAGCATGGATATCAGTGACTCTTAAGTTCCCATCCTTTTGGTGTCATTCATGGTGTTGTTACAGATACTTGAAGCCTTATTGCATCAATCTATTACTCATTTAATACTTACTGATACTTAGCTGATTTTGGAGTTGAGTGTAAGGAGAAATAAGCCAATACCCTTGGGCCGTTCATCTACCCCAGAGCTGGCACTGTCTGCCACGCACCTCCAACCTCCACACACAGCCCGTGAGTGCACTGTGTGACCTCCAGCCGTGGCGTATGAACCACAACCTTTCCAGGACACAGCCCTTCCACCATGAGTGGGTCTTCAGTGCTCAGCCTGTCACGGGTGTGTGGGGTGATCTGACAATGCAGGGCAGCTTGTGTTCCCGCTGGTGGGAAGCACTGTCCCTCAGGTACTGCCCCACGTCCTTGTTCACATGCAGCTGAATGGTGTATTTTGATAGGAGGTGTGCGATACACCTTCGGCTTTCACCAGGGATGGACAAATAAGAAACAAATCTCTCAGCTACCATGTGTCTGGGAAAGGCGGTGCTTTACTGACTTCTGCTTCTGAAGTCGGTCTGACAACTTGAACGTTGAAGTGTGATTTAACCGGCACTAGTGTGAGATGAGTCAGAGAGGATTGCACACATGTTGCACCACTTCCTTATAAAAAAGTGTTAACCAGCTGGAGTACGACATCAAGCCTGTCATTTCAGGGCAGAAATTTCAAGCATGCAAGAAACAGGTGTCTGCACGAAATGCTGGACCCTTCAGGAAAGGCTGCTCTTTAAATATACAAGTGAATGCATTTGTTTTGGTGGCAGGTCACTAAGCAACCCGCTCTGCACCAAGAAAATACAATCTCAGCAGTGCTTCTCAGTACAGTCGGCATCTTTGGTGTTGAATCACCATACCATGAATTAGCACTGACAGTAACTGCGGGGCCTTGTCCACAGCAAAATCTTGGGGGCAGATACCCAGATACACCAGTGATTTCAAGTACTAATTAAGAAGCAGGTATGCAGATTTAGAGTAGAATCGTGGTGTTTGAATCTTATACAGTATTGTCAGTTTTTCTAGGTAGTATAAAAGTGGATTAATAGTTACAAAAGTCCATAATCAAATGTGGTGGTTTGAGCATAAAAATTACTCCTACCTGAACTCTGTTAAAGAGCAAATTTTTTTGCAAAAATTGGGAGCAACTAAATAGGCTGAAAGAGTGTTTGGGGGGAGGGAAAAAGGGACAAGATCTTTTAGAAGTTGGGTGTATGTGAAATACAATAGTGCATACCTCTGTGACTGAAACCCAAACAAACTAGATGGCCTCACCCAGTTGTTCCTCAGTAAACTCATCATCATCACCTGTCATACCTAACCGTGGCAGTCAGTCACATGAAATTTAGTTTAGTGAAGCAAACAACTGGGTTATTTGTCATTGAGAATATACATCATTTTTCAACTTCTTGTAGAACGTTATGTGACATGTCCCCTAAAATAAAAATCTCTGTAGCCTCTGCCCGAGACTTTAGAGGGGTCTGTCTGTAGACTGGGAAAGGACATAGAGGATGTAGTTATGGCTTGCCTGTATGTGACAAACACCTTTATGATCAATGAAACTTGTAGCTGGCTAATCTATAGCACAGCTTAGTGCCAGACCGCAGGAGGAGACACAGGAACCCTTTGCTGTCCGTAGAGGAGCCACTTTCTTGGGAAACCAGTGGCTCCAGGGTGCTCTGGCATGCTGTAATGCAGACCAGGGCATGCCCTTACTTTTGTTGATACAAAACTTGTCAGTGCTTCTAGAAAGCAAATTAATGAGAAGTGTGAGGTCTGCATAATAAAAATTTCTAGCTCTCCTTTGCTGAAAGGAATGACCTGCCACAGGATCTGACCTGGTTTGAGGCTGTATGAGGAACAGAGGGAGGGAGTAAACCATAATATTGAAAATTACCCTAGGAAACCAGGTGACAAAGCATTACACAGCCACTAGATAGCACGTACACAGTGAAATGAACTGGCATGAGTGGGAAGTCCGTGTGATGGGACTGATGGTAAGCCCGGTTATGGCCTTATGGGTTTTTTTTGTAACAGGAGGAGTGGCCTGTGTGTAATCCTTCATGCTGAATTTACTATTTCACTTCCTCTATGTCACCGCCTCAGTGTTGCCATAGCATTTTAGCACGTCTGCATTTACTAAAATGTAAGTTGCTTGAGCATGGAGACATTTAAATGGGAAGGATTTACTTGATGCTCCCTGTGGACAATGGCAGGACACGAGCCCCCAGTGAAGTGTGTGACTGATATGAAACAAGTGTGATGCTAATCTTGTCCAAAGGCTTGTGAGGAAGCAATACTTGTTTCATTTCTAAAGAATAGTGGTTTCAAGGGAGATTAAAATCAGATATTAACTCTAAATGACACTGCAGTTTTATAAGACAACTCCAGAAGGATGAATTTGTTAGACAGACAGCTGTTTATCTCGCGTTCGCTGCATTTCAATATCATTTTAAGACCAGTTTTTAAAATTTATTTCTTACTGCTCACCTCATCTGTGATCACAATCACAACTTAATGAGAAGGACTAACATTTGTGGGATGATTCAAGGGATCAAAATTATTATAAATTTCTTCTGACAGTGCAGCTGCTTGATTATGTCACCTGCCTCTCCCTCCTACCATGATTATATTTATGTGAGCTCCCTGGTTTATGGCTCTATACATTTGTTAATACCAAACATCTTAATACTGGCAACAGCCCACTTGACTCCAGTCTCCGTGGGTTGTGCTGCAGATCATTTGTCTGGTCATGACTGAATCAATACTCATCCTCAGGAGGAAAGTCATGCAACTAACTGCAATAAACACAGAACACAGAGAGGTTTTATCTTTGTCCCTTTCTCTTTTCCCTATCTCTCTCTCCTTTTTAAATCTCCTTAGTTTTAAAAGGGTTTGGGAACAAGGACTCACCATGGGTAGGGAAAAAGCAGACCCCCCCCTTTATCTTTGGGACAGGCCCACACTGCTTATAACATGGCATGTAAAGGGAACTTATCTTCCAGGCTGTCTGCCACTATAGACTGCTGGCTGGGCAGCAGCAGCGACTGAAGTGACTTAATGGAAGATCTGGATGCCTCCTGCCTGCCACCTGCTCAGCAGGCAGGTCCGGTGGACCAGACTGCTCAGCTGGGGCTATTTTAGGGAGGTTGTTTATTCTGGGGAGGTGTTGATGAAAGGAGCTGCTGGTGTGCTCCTCTGGCAACTGACCTGCAGTTGGAGATGCCAAATGGCTGCAGGATCACCACGTATGAGTCCCCTCTGGTGCCTGCTGAAGTGGCTGGTGAGGTGTCAGGGCTCCTCCACTACTCGGCAATGAAGAGGGATGGAGAGGGATGCTCCACGGCAGCAGCAGGAGGTGCAACTCAGCTGGAAGGATTTGGCTGAGCAATGTGCATATGGATACTGGCAGCACCTGTGCGACTCGCGGTCTCTTGCCTCTAGAAGCAAAGGTGGTCCCAGCTGCCCTCCGGGACACTTCTCAGGGGGCTGCAGTCTGAGAATGGCTGATTTCGTATGACTTGGAGTGCTGAGGCCATGGGAGGGACCCACCACCCACCTTCTGAAAATATCATTTATGTTTATAATTATCTCTACTGAAATACCTGAGAGGCATATTGGCTGTCTTGCTAGCACCAAGATCTATCAGCTTCTAGGAAGTTACTCAAGTCTATTAATTTCAAATGCATCTACTTATTTTTCATGTCCTCATTTATGCATCCCCAGGCTGGAAAAGTGAAGCACTCAGGAGGCAGCAGTGGAAACTCAGGTTGTTCAACAGCTGTGCATGGAGAGCCTCAGACATTGTGAGCTGGGCAGAGGGAAAAAGGAGATCCTTGAGAATGATAAACTGAGTTGATGCCTTGGAAAAACTCAAAGATATTAGAAGCTAGAAAAATTCTAGTGCTCATTTTGCTTACTCTTGATGCTATTCTTTGATTAATAGTGCTAAGGGTTAATAACCCTTGATATTGTCATTCTTCATAAACAAAAATAATAGCTGAATTTTAAAATACATATGATTCAAGGTTCATTTGCCAAAGGAATCAAAACAGTATCTTTTAAATTTGACATGATCTTTTCTTTACAATTCCTTGCAATTCTGTTTGCACTTCTTTAATAGAAATGTTCATTAGATAGTCTTGCAAGGAATAATGCTGAGCAAGATGAGAAAACATTTTATTTCCTTCAGCATGTCTAAGGTTTCCTCTAAAGGCAAAATCCTGCCATTAACACACATTTGATGTTCTGCTAAGAGTAGCAAAGGAACGAAGATCAGTGACTGAAATATTACAAGGGCTTAGGAGCATGCCTATAGCTGTGTGGCTTTAACAGTTTATGTAGAGGTGCCTTTATGTATTTGTAGCAGGTGCTGAACTGTGTGGATCAAGTTACACCCAGGCAAAATACAGCAAAATGCTCAACTGCTGCAGGCCCCTCCTGTTTTCCCTAGGTCTGTGCATCCTCCTGTTTGTGCAAGGTGGATGCTGGCAAGAGAAGGTTGGTGGCATTGCCCTGGTCCTCGCTTCGCCTCACATGCTCTGCTCTGTGAGGGGCAGCAGCTGGACCTCACTTGGCCTGTGGGACCTGGAGGGATGTGAGTGAGGCTTCGCTGCACTGGGGTTTAGCTTTGAGGGACCCAGCTGCAGCCTCTGGGATCCCCGAGGAGGCTGCTCCTGGTTTGTTGGGCCTCTCAAATCAGCTCTGGGGTCTCAAGCGAAGAAGCATCTGCTCCATATGACATGTGTGTGCCAGGGAGGGCAAGGCTTGGGATGGCAGCACCCGGCACGGCAGAGCAAAAGCTCTGCTGTGGGACAGTTAGGATGTGGGAATCTATGACAGACCCCCAAAGCAGGGATTGAGGTCCCACAGGAAGAAATATTTATATAATTCTACTATTGGGTTACAGTTGCCTTAAGTGTGGTGTCTTGACAGAAAAAAAATCTAGTTACTGCTCTTGCATAATGTATGTTCAAGGGTGTTACAGAAAAAGATCTGAAAGTAAAACAGGAACTAGTGCATGTTTGGGGTCAGTCCTCTTTTCTCTGTACTACTATTACTTTGCTATGTAGAGGATTTTCCTCTTGCAAATTCATTTCTGAGGAGCTCAATTACTTTCCCTAAAGAAGGATACTAGGGAATTACTTAATTTCTTGTTTAATTGCATTGTTAAAACCTTTCCTAAAGCATTTCTTGAACTTTAAGCTAGAAAGGATCTTTCAACAAGGTGTGATCTTTTAGAACTTAAAGGTTTTATTTTTCAGGTTGAAATTTCCACTCTCTTCAAAGGTGGAAACAAGTGGTTTTAACCCAGAGGAAGATGGCTTTGGTAACAGAATCTTGATTTTAGGCCAGGCACAGGAGCCAACAGATACATGAAAACAGATGAAATATTGCCAAGACTTGTTGTTACACTTCTACCAATGAAGCTTCTGAATACAGCCACTGAAGTGTGAAATAACAACAGCTCAGTACTAGCAAGTATGGCACTGCTTTGTCACCTTTTAGAAATCAATTTAACATCTTGGTGAAAAGAAAACAAGCCAACAATCCGACCAAGAACCCCCAGGGAAACTGTTGGTTGGATTACTCTGTTTTACTATTTAACACCAACTGACTGTAAACCAAAATAATTACCTTAACTAAATCAAGCAATATATGTGTCTAGAGGCCTCAGAATGAACAAGATAAATTGAAACTGAGGCCTACATTATTGAAAGATGATTGTTTAGGTACAATGGTTCAGTATGAAAAAGTATCCTTTTCAGAAGAGTTAAGTGCTGGAAATTCTCCAGGAAAGCGTATGTTTCTGGTGTGTTTAAGAACAGAATGCACTTGCTGAAAGTCGGATCAAGACAAGTGGAGGCCCTGCACTGGCTGGGAGAGGGGATGCTAAAGCTGTTGCTGAAGCTGCACCATCCCTAGGAAGTGACCAGAAAGGTCCCACTGTAAGCAGTACCAGTGCTGGCTGCTGCCTACCTGTGCTATTTTGCCTGCAGTTTGCGCTCTTTCTTGCAACTTTGCTGCAGGGCTGAAGTGACTAAAAGTACCAGAGGGTCTAGAAAGGGAATCGATTATTAAACTGGCACTTCATGGAAACACTGCATAGTCTGCATGTACCTGAGCTCCTCAGCCTGGGGGAAATCTGTTGATTTCCAGATTGCATGTTAGGGGAAGGACTGCTTTGTATTATATTTTATGCTCCTGCAGTAAGTAGTTCCTGCTGGTTGATGTCTGACTGAAAAATGGGACCAGACTGATCTGCTAGTGAGCTGTTCCCGTTTTGCTTCATGTTGTTTTGTATTGCTGAGTGCACGCTGCCATTCTGCAGCTCTGCCTTTTGCACCCAGGATCCCGAACCTGCCACCTGTGTGTCCTTCTGCCTGACAGCGGGGATCTGGCAGGGTCTCACCCCTGTCACTCTACATACTGTTTGCTTAAGTGCCTAAGAATGGGCTTTTTCACCATTTTTGTAAAACCAGGACCAGCAAAATCCTTCCCTGGTCTTGCGTATTTTCTTCCTGCTGTACCTCTTGGAACACAGTTTGCAGCTGTCTGGGTTGGCACTGAAAAGTGCCGATAACATCTGTGGATAATGAGCCCTGAGAAGAGCAGTTAATGAAGATCTTGTTTCAGAAGCTGTGCTTTACTCAACCTTAGAATAGCCAGAGACGTGTAGTACATGAGCACGATGTTCATTGCACGGTGCTATTTTCGTCCCTTTCCCTTCTAATCACCTTTCAACAGCTCGCTGTGTTGCACCCCCACCTCACCTTGGTCTGGTAGGGTGCAATAAAGTCTCCAAAGTGGAGGGGCATGAACCCGAGGTGGTTCTCAAGACAACCCACTAGAGTGCAGGAAGAAACTATCTTTTGTGCCATTAATAAACAAGATAAAATTATAGTTTTAAAACAGTGTTTACTTCAACCTTTTTTAATTTCTATTTTTATGTAGGTTTTATAATGTATGTAATATTTAGCTCAATTTTTTTTACAGAGAGGGGTAAGCAACCAAAAAAATTTGGAGGCCACAAGCTTAAAAGACATCTCAGAAAGCTGACATCTGCAAACTCGTCTGTTCCACGAAGTTCTAGTCCGGTTTTCCTCTCCAAATCAGTCAGGCATCAGCCCCATGAGGGCTGTCATTTCCCTGATTGTTGTCTACACAGGTATTTCAAGACTTCCTGCCATGTAATTTTCAGTCCCACCTGGAATCTGTACAAGCGGTGGTGTAATCACCAGTTAGGCTGGGATGAATTTGTTGCATGTCACCAGCAGAGCAGGAACTCAAACCAACTACTCTGTCAAACTTATGAGGGCCTGCAAAAGCCAGGATGTAGAGATGTGTAATCCTTCTGCACAGAAAGAGCAACTAAATCTCAAGTACCAATCTGCTGGCTGGGGATTTGGCTGGGAAATCAAAATCTGTGTTAGGAAATGATACTGACAGCTAAGTGGTAAAACCAATACAGTGCTACAGCACACCTGCTGTGCTGTCTGTCCTCAGCCACAGGCTTGGGATGGAGGCATTCTCTCCTTTTCATTTTGTGCCGTGCAGGTCTCCTTTCTTTTACATGTGCTTGTGGCAGCCTCAAGGCCTTTGTGGCTGTAGCTTGCTGAGGGGTCAGCAAGATTGATCTCGCCCTCCTTAGGCTGACGGTGATCTTGGGTGGAAGGTTTAGACCCTACGGCAGTTCTCCCTTGGTGAGTGCAGCTCAGCATAGCCACAGACACTTAACAAGGTTGGGTTTGTGCAGAAGGAGGGCAGTAACTAAATTCAGAATGACCTATTTAGACTGCGTGTATTGAGTTAGTAGGTGCTGACGAAATTCAGTGTAAGAGCTACCAGGCAGTAAGAAAAGAAAACTATGGTGACCTGTGTAGGGTCACCTTCAGCTGTACTCTTCCAGAGCAAGCAAGTTAATGGGCAAAGGTTTGGAAACTGACATATCTGAATCATGTGTGTGAAATTTCAAATTGATACATGCAGGGATTATGCCTGCCTTTAAAAATCTGACTATAAAAGTGCAGGAGAAAATCATCCTCAACTGGTAACAATAAAAGTTCTCCCCTGCCCCTCGTTTCAAAGTGTTCATCTCTGCCAACTCAAGTGCCACTGGGAATTATGACGGAGGAATCTGTGAGGAAATAAAGGGGGTTAATGTGCTCCCCTTAGTAAAATGTGTGTGGATTTTTCTGAGTGTCATTTGGCATTTGATGCACTTTGACATGACGGCAGTCACACTGGGACATAAGCATGTCTCCTTGGAAGGAAATGCAAAATCTGGGTTCTCTCCTCAGAAGTTTCTTCTTCAGCCTTTGAGAACAGAAACCTAGATGTGGATGTTCAGTGCCTGAGCTGTGGCTGGCAAGGGCTGCTATGAAGGGGGACCCAAGCAGACCATGTCTTAAGCCCCTAAGAGCTTTGCAGTTGAAGACTTTGATTTTATCAAGTGAATTAGTAGGTGAAAGGAGCCTGCAGACCAGAGGTGATTTATGGGGTTGGGATGGCCTCCACATGTGAAACCTGAATGATGCAGGAACCTGGAGCTGCTAGAAGGTTAGTTGCTGTAAAAAGATGAAAGTAGGAAAACTGAAAATTAACAGGGTGATATGTGTGAATATGGAGGGGTTTTTTTTGTAGCAACTAACAATGTGATCAACACATCGTTGACAGAATTCGATTTATTTTAAGAGGAAAGAAACCCTACTACTATCTGTGTTTCTAAGCTTGAAATCAACAGTTCCTGATGTGGATAGAGCCTGGCTCTTAGTGAAGGAGGCTCTTGACATTGCACATGTCCTTAGAGCAGCAGTATATGCTGCACAGAGCACTTCAGAGTTTGAGGCCTGCTGTGCTTATTTAGGACATCCCAAACAAAAACCAAGAGCCTCATCAAAATTAATTAAACTATCATTAGTAGGTGAAAAATTATTTCTAATCAAAGATATGCAGCCTCTTGGTTCTGATCTGTGACATCTAAGCTAACTAGAAAGACCTCTCAAAGTGAAACATGGCTGTCTCCTCACTCTGTGCCTTTTCTACTCTTCAAAGATATTCTTTCCTGAGGAAATAACCAACCATTCTTTTTATGTAAGCCAGCATTTGATAGGGCTGTCTTTGAAGGGAGGTCACTGTGGGGAATTTTGGTCATTCCTCCCTAATCTCAGGCATCATCATCTCCAAAGCAGAGAGGCACTAGAGCAGCAGGCAGCCAGAACACAGCAGCTGTTGTTAATGATCCAGGCTGTGTGACCTGTTTGTTGGTCTGGGGGTAAAACTGCTGAACTCAACCCTTTTTTCTCATTTTTCATCAAGTCAGTAGTGAAACTGATAAATGTCAGATGAGTCACTGTGGCCATGGATTTGCCATGAGCCAAAAGCCACTCCTTGCCCCCACATTAGTGCCAGGCAGTGCAACGTGTAAATGGTGCATCACCAGGATGTGTGGACACAGCTTTGTCCTGCACCTTATCACAGTCTTCTGAGTTATAATTCTAGAGCAACTTATACAGAACAACATATTTTGGACGATATATATATTACTGAGCACAGAACTATTCAAGGGATTTATTTTAATCTTTACAACTTGGATGTAATAATTTCTCAAATCAAAAGCAATGTGACCAGCAGATGGGGTGAAGCTTTTCTACCCCTTTGCTCTGGTGAGCTGAGCCCACCTGGAGTGCTCCATCCAGTTCTGAGGTCCCCAGCACAAGAAAGACATGGATCTGTTGGAGCAAGTTGGGAGAAGGGCCATGAAGGTGATTGGAGGGATGGAACACCTCTCCTGTGAAGACAGGCTGAGAGAGCTGGGGATTGTTCAGCCTGAAGACAAGGCTCCGGGGAGACATTATTGCACCAATACTTAAAGTGGGCCTACAAGAGAGCTGGAGAAGGCCTTTTTACCAAGGCAGGAAGTGATAGGACAAGGCATGATGGCTTTAAACTGAAAGAGGAAAGATTTAGATTGGATACCAGAATTCTTTACTCCAAGTGTAGTGGAACACTGGCACAGGTTGCC
>VYZT01040008.1:0-17835 GCA_013400735.1 Pomatostomus ruficeps
AGTCATCTCTATTGGGTGAAAACACACACTCTGTAGTCTTTTCTTGGAGATTTCTAATGAACACATGGGGTGAAGGCGTGCTCTGAGTCCAAGACTCTTACACACTCCAGACCGACAGACTCAGACCCAGCAGGAAAGAAGGCAACACTCAGTAAACCTGGTTCATGTGGAGGCTGCAACTTTATTAAATGTAAACCACATTATGGGCTTATTTAAATTAATGGTCACAGTGGGTGCTCAACACCTCCGAAAGACTCTGCACTAGGGCTAGCTATAAAATTTTCCATTGAGACTTCTGTGTGAAGGGGAGCTGAGACTTCTGACTAGTAGTGCTCACCAGAAAACTGCCTCTCCGTGAGACTTTTTTTCTTGATAAAATGTTTAGATTTTGGTGCTGGAAAAACAGAATATTTTTTTCCCCAGTAGTCCCTCTCATCAGAATCAGTAACCAGCTGTTCATTTGCACAAGCCCACATGCTGTGGGAGGCCAGATCACTTCATTTAGGTATACCAGAGTCCAGTGTACCAACATGCAACACAGAAGGACTGAGTGACCACACCGGACATGGACATGCACACAGCCTGCCCCAGGAGCCTTGGATTCTGGGGAGTAGGGGGAGATCAGACCTGAGTGCCATCCCATACACCCTCCACTCGCTCCAACTTCACTCAGTTCTCTGCCAAAAAAACCCAGGAGGACAGGAAGGGTAGGAGACCCCCTCTTGCCCCATTTGGTCAAGGGGACCAGAAGACTGGGACCAGAGAGACCACAGGGCCTGCCTCTGTCACAGTGGGCATGCAACCAAGAGACAGCTCTTCTGAACTTAATTCTTCTGGACTGGGTGTTTCAGCTTTGTTAAAAAGATATTGTTTTCTAAGGAGTGGGGAAATCCCTAAATTTCATTAGCAAATTAGGACCGTTAAGAATGGTTAAGGGAAAGAAGTAAGTTGTTGAACAGCAACTCACGATGCTTATGGACAGTGACAATCTCTGTGAGATACTCAACTGAAAACCAAAGGAGACCCTTTTCTGGTTAAAAAACAAAAGCACAGTAGTTTAATTCGTTCTTGCAAGAAATAGAAACATCTTAACTGAGTCAATCACGATTTTTTGCATTAATGTAATACTAAAGTGTCAGTGTTCAGTGATTGCTTTCAGCTTATAAAAATAAATTTCAGGCTTTTAAACATCCAAACCAATAAAGCTACAGGGAGAGAACATTTGTCATTGAAATAAAAATTATCCCAAATATAGAGCTGAAATGTAATCTGTAAAAATAATAGAAATATTGCTGAGTCATTTTAATAGCAAATAAATAAATATAGGAAGATCATGAAACTATGGCAACTAGAATTAAAAATACTAATTAGAAACTAAAGAAATTAAAATAAAGAATCACATAAATTGGAACATTGAATGGTACCAAAGCAAATATATTTATATACAAATACTTAAAAATATATCAATCTACATTTATGCTTTCACATTCTGTATAACTCTGTATAATTCTGTAGGTGTGAAAGAAAAAAATGTTGAGGATGACCTGGGATCACCTAAAAAAAAGTCTTTTGAGTTGAAATTTTTTATTTTCCTGTTTCCATTCATTTACAATGACAAGATAATGATTCACAGAATCACTGATAAACAGCAACGGTGTCCTTTTTTATTTGCTTTCTAACACTCCTGGAAAGCTTTATAGTAAACAGTTTAGAAGATAACGAAAGGTAAAACTTCCATCTGAAAAGGTTTGATTCAACAAAATTATTGGGACAATCACTTAGGTTAAGTGTTTAGCCCAGAGGGCAGTATAAAATTTCATCAAAATTCAAACCATGCATAAATGATCTCAAACTGCAGTGTCTATTTATACCACACAACATGTTAGTCACATTTTTCACTGAAGATTGAAAGTAATGATGAGGCAACTGATAAGGATGAAAGACTGAATATGTGCTATGCCACCCATGTATAATTCAGTTAGTGGCAAACATGGATTAGAAAGTATCCTGCAACAGCATGTGTTTTCCAACTGTCTGAGAAAAACTGTGAAACACTAGCAAGGGAAAGGGGACAGCAATGAAACCAAAAATATTTCACACACACAAATTAGCCAGGTAAAGAAGAGAGAGTTATTAAATCAGTGGGTCAGGAATTCAAAGACAATGAGAAATGCAAATACAGATCAAAAGAATATTACAATTTTATATCTTTCAGGTTTAGTGTTTCCTAAAAAAAAAATAAAAAAACCCTGGCTTTTTTAAATCCAAAGAAAAAAATCAGTGCCAGTGAAAAAGGTATCATTTTTCTGAAGCTGAAATCTTCAAATTTTGGTGAATAAAATATAAAGAAATCTTCAGTGCAAAATCTCCATTTAGAGTGCAAAATACTGTCCTCAACCTCTAGGAAGAAAAAAATCACAGTGGAAGTAAAGTTTACAGTCCTTTTTCCAGCTGAAAGTTTTGATTTTGTCATTTTAGGAGAAGCTTTTATTTAAGGATTAATAAAAAGGTCTGTGATTTTTCATTTTAATCCCAAACAAAGACAGAATCTTTAGTTGATGACAGCCAGCAAAACAGACTAACAGCTATGGTACATAATGTTATTTATCAGATGATTATGGAGCATTCCACTGATTGTATCAGCTATACTCAGACACCTGCTGCACATTTTGTCTGAACTATTAGAATCAGCTCTGTGCAATTACACTGACCTTCAGCTGAAGTTCCGTGGTTGCTGAATGGTGAATCCAAATTCCTTGTTTTGTTATTCTATAAGCATCCAAGGTGCTGGACAAACTAATAAAATTGTCAAGTCATGCTTCAGAGAGATTGTACTGTAGCATTGAAACTGCACAGTGGAGGATTAAACACACACCTAAGCTGAAAACCATGTACGGGGCTGTGTTTTTGTGCATCAACACGTTAGTCTCAGCAGACTCAGGTTATCATCACTGCAAGCAGAGCTAGATGTTAGTGATTCATACCTGCCTTTTTTGGGAAGAATAGGATTAAAAGAAAAACTGCACAGATATCCTGAGGAGTTATCTCTGATTGAAAGTCAGGGGTTAAAGCTGCACCTGGAAGTAGTGGCAAGGGGAGATGAGAGCTGGTATCTGTGGTAGTAAGGTAACATCAACAGGAGAGATGCCACTGAAAAGTGGAGGGAGGCTAGGTGGTAGAGGACCTTACAAATGACTGGGAAAGATTATAGTATGACAGATGCCTGCAATGATAGCTAATTTAAATGCCATTAGGTGCATTATATTTCACATGCAGACAGTCTACAGGGTGATGGAAAGTGTTACAGCAGGTTAGCATGAAAGTTTATGCTTCAGTCAAAGCAAATTGTTATCACTTCACTGGAAATGGCACTTGAACAGCTTACCTCAGCTGAGGATCTGTTCCTCTGTGTTACTGCAGCATTTGCTGTCTAGCAAATACTCAGAGCAGATGCTAAAGGTGGTGGAACTTAAGCAAGTTTCTGCTCATTGCCCCCAAAAGAGAAATCATAACAAAATTAATGAAAGCCCCAAGCATTATACAGTATTTTTAGTTTATTTTGCTATTCTACACTTTCTAATTTTTTTTTAATTTAATATTACCAAGTAGGTAATATTAAATAAAACATTTTTCCCAATTAGCACTTTTACATGCTTTACATTTAGTGTATTGTTGCTATTCTTTCAATGACATCTAGGAAAATGGCAGAATGAAGCCTGGAGTTATGTTATTTAGAGCTGATTTCCCTGTAATGTTAGTAAACAGTTTGATGCATCATGTCACTAGTAGCACTATTCTCTCTTGTCTTCCCCCATTTAATGAAAATCTGTGAAATAAATGCTACAAGGCAGTACTGCTGGCATGACAAATTCCAAGCCAATAAGTCTTGCAATTGCCAAGATGTAAGCTCTGAAACTTGGCATTTGGCATTCAGAACTAGATAACCTTACTATAGTAACTACATTCACTGTATCTACAAGAGGGATGAATAAATCAACAATAATTGAACTACTAAAAGTGTCTAATTTCCAGAGTAGTGCTTCAAGCAACAACTGAAATTAAAAAACTGTTAAAACACAGCTACATACCCATACAATCTTGTCATGAATGCACTGAAGCAAAGGTTAACAAAAAAGAATGAATATGCATTCTTTGCTAAAAGTAGCGTTCCTTGATCTACAGTAGTGATGAACTGTATAAATGTCAGGTCCCGTCCAAGTCCCACAGAGCCTGGCATTCCCAGTAGCAAGAATTTTTTATTGTTCCTGTAACATTACTCAAAGTAGGGAAAAGGCTATTCCTGCTGCATGTGGAATGCAGTCCCTATTCTTGAAGCCTGGCACTGTTTCCAAAGTTAGCAATGATCATAAACCCTTGAAATATTGTTGGTATCTCCAGGGCCTGATCCAAAGCCCAGTGAAGGTAAATGGGAAGATTCCACATGGCCACAGTTTTGTGTGGGCCAGGCTTAAAATATTACTTCTCCTGCTACTTGATTTCATAGTTCAGAATTTCTCACGTTGTCCAAATTCTCATTGAATTTGCCATCCACCCATCTTTTCTCCCACTGTTAATTTTTATTAGTAAAATGCAGGTCTGGAAATCTTTAGGAAAATAATTAGCACAGTAGGTTAAATGGACTCAGTGCTTTAGAGAAGCAGGATAGTCTAATAAACAGAGCTTTTAATGTAACACATTTCCACGCTAATACACAGGAGAGAACCTACCATTGGGACACCAGCCTGCTGTATGGCGCTCTGAAAACTGTCTCCCAGAATTAATTCAGACTGATTAGCATAGCATGGATGCCTTCACCTGGGGAACTAACTAAAAATAATAGCCAATTTACAAATGAACTGGAGTAGGCTTTTTAATCTCCCATGACTCCACAGATCGGTGGCAGTACACTGCAGAGTCACATCTCTGTGACTGCCACACAGCTGGCGTTAAGCTTTTGGGGATAAACAATCAAAAGGAATTGCTGGAAGGCACTGAGATGCTGGGTGGAATCATTCCTTGGGCCACTGTTTGGACAGTCCTGCTATGATCATAATATCAGATTTAGGGACTGATTAAAAATACCGAGGAAATGTATTTCCATCTAAAGTCACTAGAAGACTATTTGATTTCCAGGATCAGCTATTGACTTTCTTTTGGGACCTCGAATCTGGAAATCCAGTATTTATTCAGTGTTAATCTTCAGGAAAAAAATAGGCATTATGGGTTTTAAACCTTTAAGTTATCATATTAGGTTTTTTTCTGAAAGCTGAGGTGTAA
This sequence comes from Pomatostomus ruficeps, assembly GCA_013400735.1. NCBI lineage: Eukaryota > Metazoa > Chordata > Aves > Passeriformes > Timaliidae > Pomatostomus > Pomatostomus ruficeps. Next base: position 5,278 of record VYZT01040008.1, read on the forward strand.
GAGAGATGCTACCACCATGGAGATGCTGGTTCTTATAAGGATCTCAAGGAAAACTGGAAAGTGTTTTTATGTGCTTATGTATATAAGGCATGTACAGATAGAGATGTGTTTCTCCAGATGCACTGTGCAGGATAGTGAAATGCGTGATAAACCAGACTGAATATGTATCTTTCACCCTCTGACATTTTGTAGGTCAAACTCTATATCTGATGTATGTATTTTAAGCCAGAGAGAGAAAGGCATATTCTAAGACACAAGAGAATCCTTTCCTTCCTCAAAATTCCTGGCACATCTAAGGCTAAATTGAATACTTGTGGTATGAATATACATCCAAGTGTCTTTTAGAAGATGAGGATCACGATATAATGTTTTGAAATGGAAATTATTCCAACTTTGAAATACTATAACTTACCAAGCAACCAAAGATGCTCAAAGGCCTCAGTACTACATTTAACTGAAATGCAAGGCAAATAAAACCAGACAGTTACCCTGCATAAAATGATACACATAATGGTTAAGGGTGGCATTGTTTCCTCTACATAAAGCAAGCTTCAAAGGGAAAAGTAATTTTTGGATTAATGGGCAAACAATGCAGAACAAATTACATTAGTAGTTAGTTAAAAGCTCTGTAAAATAGCTTGCCCTCTATTTCTGAGTAATGGGACTGATGAAGGAATGGGATTTTTTTTCCATCCCAGCTCTCTTCCCCTGCAGTGGTTTAGACTGGAGAATTAACAGCTGGGAAGAGCATCTCTCCACATTGTGAGAAAGACGTAGCATTCAGTACAGCTGCAGGAAAGAATAGCTGAACCAGGAGTTTCACCACTGTTATTCCATAAAAAAAACTGTCTGGCATGCTTTCAGTCATTAGCCCTCAGCAGATACCTAAACCAAAAACTGGGATAGATCTAGACACAGGGCTGAAAACCTTATGAAGACAAAGTACACCAGAGGGTTACCTAGTCTGTTCAAAACTAGGCTCAAGACAGTGATTCACATCATCATAAGAATTAAGCATGACGACTGTAAATTCCTCACTGGCTGGACTTCCTCTTAAATCAAAGGGCAGACAGACTGCATTTTATTCAGAATTTTGCAACCAGACTCCCAAACCTGGCACTTTGGTTTGAGTGTTCAGATCCAAGGCCAGGCAAATGGCTGCTCCTCCCTGTTCTCTCATATTCACCTTCCTCATCTCCAACCCACTAAATGTGACTTTGCCAGAGAGGGAGATACTGTATTCTACTTAAAGAATGACAAAATAGAAGGCAAGAATATTAGTTCCATTAGGTGATTGAGGAGGAGCATTTTGACTGTCATCCACACTTTTATCATCACCTCTGAAAGAAGAAACAAGAGTTATAGTAAACAAGGCCCACATTTGCCCAAACGTTCCTGCTCTTTTCAGCTTCACCATCACAGCTTCTTGTTCCTACCCTTTGTGAAGCCTCTCAGTTTGTACTGAAAACCTTTAAAAGCAGAGACCCTGCTAACTTCTCTGTCTGTTTTGTCACACATCACTGTATATTTAATAATAATTATGCCTCTGCAGAGGTATTTTATTCTGATAAAATCAGAACTATCCCACCAGGATCTTCAGCTACTTATTCATTTTGCTACAGGCTACAACAGAAAGAGTTAGAGAATTTACTGAAATAACAAAGTCATTTTACATACATATGGTCTATGCTTCTGTGCCACAGCAGTGACAGATAAAAAGCAGCAATCTATCATATTTTTCTCTCCACACTGTACTCAATAGGATACAAAGTGTGGTACCCATTTTGCTACTAATGCACATGTATAACTCCCACTTATTTACTGTAGTGCCCTGGAGATGTGACAGTTAGCTATGTAATGCACTTATTATTTTTATTCATTCTATTCATTAGAGATGGCCATGTATGGCACACTTATAGCTTCGCTTTTCTCCACTAGTCATCAGTAATGTCATCTTTTCTAGCTCATGAAAACAAAATGTTTATTAAATGACAAACAACAACTACATCTCTCTCAGCTCGATGTTTCACAGCCAGATTCCCAGGTCTTCTACTCTCCTAGAGTCTGAACAAACTAAGGGGTAATTCAGCTAGGGCAAAAAGTGCTTTTTTGCTGAACAGGAATCCAAGCTGAATTGTGTTAAATGCCTGTGAGGGAGAAAAGCTGGCAGTGCTGTCTTGAAGACATTTTGACTGCACTTGTGGCAAAGGCTCCAACAACTTTGTGAGTCTACATTGCTCAGTAACTGGAGACTCAACATTCCCTGTATTTAAGAAGAGAAATTAGTAATTTATGTCAAAGAGCTGCATAGTAGTCATACTCAGTTTCCCCTGACTATTACCAAATTTTAACCATATTCTTTCACTTTTACCAAATAAGAATTCTCTAAGATGGAGGAAAAGAGCAGAAAGATCATTTTGGTGGGGAATTTTAAACACATAATCCTGGAGAGGTCTAGGTCAAACTGTGAACAGCTCCAGCATTGGGGGGTATTTTCCTTGCTCTTTCAGCGCCATTACTCATAATCAGGTGACAACCATACAACTCCCTTGACAAGATCTCTAGGAAAACTTTGGTTTGTACTGAAGCTGCTCCATGACTGAGCTCACGACTCCTTTCTGCTCAAGAACATTAAAGCCAGCAGAAAAGGAAAAAAAGAACACCAATTAAACAGACAAACATCTCCCTAGTAAACTGGACTGATCAGTCACTGGCAACTCTCAACTAACTTTTTGTATCACTAATTTCTCTTCTCCATTGCTAGAGGCCAGCTCTCAGCTGGTGGAGTTCTGCAGGTCTGGAATGTGCAGGAGGAAGGGCATTGGCTGCCAATTCTTTCCATCATCCTGAACAGATAAATAAAATTATCACCAAGTATAGTTGCACTGAAGTCCATAGGTAACTGTAATAGTACATGTTTCCCATCACCATAACAATATCAAATCTTGGCAAAATCTAGAGTGTGCATATATATTGAAGGGCTTTGCGAAAGATTTCCAGAGAAAATAGTTCTTAGCAAAGACTCATGTTTCATGTATTTTCAACACTTAAAGGTTTGTTTCCTATTTTTTTCCCATCAGTTTAGATTAATTTTGAAATAATCCTTTTTGTTGATTTCAAATTTGTTTCCAAACACTTTATTTCTCATTCAATTATCACTGGCAAAATTTTACCACAATGCACCAGAACAGGGAAATAATTCTTCCACTGCACAAGAGAGAAAATAAATAAAATCTCTGAATGTGTGCAGTTCATTGGAATTTGCCCAATTATGAATTACATTATATAATAAAAGAAGAAACTAACAGCTTCAGAAAAATTAGAGTGCATAGGAAAGATGCCATAGTAATATTTAATGATTTGTCCATAGAATAATTTTCTAAAAAGTAAGCTTTTCCTATAACAGAAAAATCTCCCATGAAACTAAAACTAAAGCAAAAACTCCACAGAAATATATCCTAGTCTGCTGTATAAATTCAATCCTCAAAGATTTGAGAACAAGCACCAACACCATCTAATACTTGAATATGTTAAAAAAAAAACCAACCAAAAAAACAAAACAAAAACATGACTTGTGTCCTGCTGAAACTTGCCTGCAAAAAAAAGTCCCACAAAGATTCAATAATCAGGGAACTGTGTTCACACAACTAAAGCTTAAGCATTTTTAAGAATAACATGTGAAAGATTTGAAAGCATTCAAAGAAAACAGTGGGACTTCTGCTTTCTCATAAGAGTTCAGGCTTGGCCTGACTTTAAGTACATTTCATAATGGAATTAGAAACAGGGTTTAGGTGGACTATCAGAAGTTACTGAGAAATTTTTAAAAGATTAGCACTTTTTAAAGCATGCAATAAAGGGTTATTCTGCTTTTCACAAAGGAAGTTGAATGTCTGCTCTTAATGGCAGTATTTTATGTATAGTGCATGAAACAGATCCTACTAGGACAGCTATAAAAAACTGGTAAAATTTGACCTTTGATTTTAGGTAAATGTTACATATTTGAATAAAAGGTTGCATTTATAGGCAGCCATGGAATTCTTTTTTATTATTATTATTATTTTAATGAAATCTTTAGAAAAGCTCAAGGGACAATCCAGGGAAATTTTTAATCGGCAGCACTAATTTTGAGCAAATTCAGAATGCTCAGACAAGGATTTTCCTCTAACGTAGGATTCAGCACCCTCCTAACTTGGTATAAATTCAATCTGTTCTGTTTGCATGACATAAACTACAGGCAGTTTCACAGGAATGAGGCAAACCATATGTGAAGGTGTTTTAGAAAGCACAACAGGGAATACACCAAGCAAAGAAGCATCTGCATTTATTTCAATGTCAAATCACAAGTGTATTATAAAGGGAAAGTTTATTATCTTTATATAAAAAACAAGTTTACTATATTGTGGTCTTTTCAGTTAACTCTTCCTGTCCCTCAGTATCTTCCTCAATTTGGGGAAAAAAAATTAATAAAAATCAGCAGGTAAAAATCATAAAGCCTACAGGTGCAGAGGCAGGTTTGTAAAGGGGTCTTCAACTTTGTTCACCTTACCCAGGCTGTCATTTGCTGCCAAGAGCCTCACCCTCACCCTCTGCTTGCTACCTCTCTTGAACAGGGGCTGCATCTGCTCCTGACGGCTGCAAGTGAGAGCCAAAGCCTGTCCCAATGCCCTGGGTTCCAGAAATGCAAGAATAAGACTCTAGATAGGATTTATTTCTCATTGATGCCTGTGTGCAGTGGGACACCAGCTCTTCTCCTGCTTCAAGATGCTGTCTGATCCTGCGCTGGTGCTGCTGTGTGGGGCACTGGGTGCTCCCCCACAAAAGGCAGTGCCCTACAATTAATTGGTTTTATAGAAGCTGGCCAGAGTCAGCTTAACACATTTGGAGTGGAGGAGAAAATATTTCAAAGCAGCATTTAGCCTGGGTATGAGCTACAGGCACGTTGTTAAAAAGTTAATTGCATGGAGACAAAGGATGATCGTTACTTTTATATTAGTGTGTGATATTAACCCTTGAGAGCTGTATTTGATAAGTTGTTGGCAATTGAAACTCCTAGTATGTATATTCAAGCTCAAGACTGAAGATTCCTAAAGGCACAGAAAGTTTATGTGTTGTTATCTTTATTTTATATTAAATCAAATGAAGGTTTTTGAAATCTGGGGTCTTTTTCACATCTCCACTAGGACTATGCATAAAAAGCAATGTTAAAGTGCTGAAGTGTTGAAATTATTTCTCACATCTGTTTTTATGCATGTTCAGGAAATCTGGCATCTTCTGACAAATAGTCATGAAGAACATTTTTTTCCTCAAATTTTGCTTGCTTCATGGAACAGAAGAAGAGAGCTAGAGAGCTTCTGACAGCAAGTTTTGGGTTACAAGGTCAAAATTCTTCCAAACTTTCCTCCTTTTCTCTCAAGGCTACAGACCTCACCCATCTTATTTAGACAATAGTCATGAATAATATTGATGTTCTGTTGCAGATTACATGGGCTTTTAGCTCCAGGAACACAACTCAGAGAAGGGAGGTTCAGCGATGCTGTGGTGCAAGGCAAGGCCCTAGGTGGACTCTCCAGGAAGGCCAGCAAAGCACTTGGTTAGCACCTGGCATCTACCAGGCTGTGACTGCAGCTGAACACCTCAGCAGCATAGATGGCCCTGCAAAAAGTGACCACATTTGTCTGATGTCTCTACCTCTTCACCATCACCTCATCTTTTGGGCTTCTCCCCCTCAGCCCCAACTCACTGGACCCAAGCACAAGCCTGCTGCTCTCAGCAAGGCCATACGTGGGCACAGTGGGGAAGTCACTCGTGTAGGCTGCGAGAGCGAAGCTGAAGCCTGTGGGCTTCTGCAGCCAAAATGATCTTTTTATTACATATGTGCATAATGCCCACTGTAAGGAGGTTTGACTATGGCCTACGGACGTGAGACACCACTGTCAAATTAATATGAATGGAAAAGGACAAGTGTGCTATAGCAATGGAAAAAACAAAAAAATATCACAATTATCAGAAAAATATTTGTGATCACAAAAGAATATCTTGTTCATACTCACCAATCTCCCCCTTGGCAAGCCTTAAAAGAGAAGAGAATATGAGAGAAAGAAAAGAAGAGAGAAAAAATCACAGGAAGAGGCAGGGAGTGGGGATGAAGAGAGAGACTGAGACAGTGGATACTTTTAACTTGTCACAGTACAACACTAGCTTTTAATTAATACAGGGTATGTACAACTTTGAAGACTGTTGGTCATGTAGTATTTTATGATAAATACATTTTATGGGATTTTGTTTTTAAAGAGGATTTTGTAAAATAACCTAGCCCAATAAATGATTTACCAGATGCAATAAAAGATCAAGGAAATTGCTCAGATTGCATCTTGGAGCATCTAAAACTCTGAAGTTTATGGAGATCTAAGCTGCCCCCAGATCTACAGTGCTATTAAAATTTTTTGTAGTAGCTAATTATCTTGCATTGCATTTTTTAAAAGGTAGCAATTGTAGTAGAGAGGAAGGTCTGGAAACAGACAAACAGTTGATGCCCTTTGATGGAGAAAGTAGGAGAGAAGCAAAGGAGGAGACAGATAGGAGTAACAATTGAAACATCATGCTGGTATAGTAACAAATGGAATTAACAACTCACAAGGTATCAGATTCCCAGGGAAATTACCTGAATTAACTCTGTATTTAAAAATATAAATATAATTTTAAAAATAAAATATAAAATATAAATATACACGTTCTTTACATGGCATGCTATGTGTAACACCTACATTACTTGAACAAGAGTGGAGCAATTTTATTTTCCTATATTTTTTTCTTTCTGATAAATATGAAGCAAAAAATGAAGCAAAAAGCAAAGAAATTCCCTCTAAATTCCATTTTTGTTCTAACCTCATGGGACTTGAACATAACAAATAAGTAAATAACGCAAGAACTGGTCCTTATTTCCAACAGGATGACTGATACAGTAAATACACTGGCATATTGAAATAACAAAATACTGGCCTCAGCTAGGACAGGCAGCACCCTGACACATGCCTTGTTGCCTTTGTTTTGTCCCAGGAAGATCTGGTTCATGCCCTGTAACTTCCGGTGCTCAGATAAAACTCTGTCTGCCCAGCGAACCCTGGCAAAGTCACTGTCACCTCAGGCATGGGGCTCAGGGAAAGCTGGGCTCCCTAAGAAAGGACAAAGAAAAGAAATAGAAAAGGAAATAAAGGAAGTCCTCTTCCATCAGACCAGGCGGTCCAGTGCTCCATCCAACCTGGCTTTGAAGGCGTCCAGGGATGGGCCATATACAATTAAATACTAATTGTATCACTGTAACTCTGCAGGACACGGAAGAGAGAAAGTGAAGTTCACCACTACAGAAAGCAAGCACCTTGAGATAGATAATTGATGATAATTTGGTTAATTTAATTTGAAAATTGAGGTGGGTAAAATGAAACAGTGGGAGCTGGCAAGGATATTTGGATGACTACTGCTACTCTAAAATCTATTCTTATATTATGGACCAGATGGGGGAGTCCTTAATTGTCAAAAATAACCATAATTAATCCAGCAGAATTATGAAAGCCTAATTATATAAGTGTGTGTCATTTTTCTACCTGATTTCTGCCTTCTCCAGTACTCATGGTTAATCACCTCTAGGGCTGAGTTCAGATTCCTACAGTAAAAATGCACTTTGTGTATGTAAGGTCTTTACCTGACTTCCTGCCAACTTAAAAGGCACCAAGTGAATGTGGAAAGTGAGAGCAAGGCACAGACAGCACTAGTGATGTTGAAGGCTGCTCGGCTTCCCTTTGAGATAATCCTGTCTCATATTTTGATAGGGAAGTAATTTAAAACTAAAGTCTCACAGACATGCACCCTATTCTCATGTTTGTTTTCTGGTTGCTTTATTTGAAACTCTAGGGGCTGATTTGCAGAAGATCATGGGTGCCAGAAATGTACATTACAGTTGGGTTTTGAATATTCAAAGCACAATAGGGTGTTATATGAAAGACTATCAGATCATTTCATTTAGTGAAGGATTCGGTCTTCATTGTTTTTTACTAATTACAAATAACTGTCCAACTTTTGCAATTACCTAGAAGATGAAATTCCAGGAAATATAAGTAAATTAAAACATCTCATTTTGATGCAGCCTTTTTAATTTCACTTTAATTTATCTATTCATTTTAAGTTATTCCCCATATGTGTATTTTACAACAGAGAACAGTTATAATATTTAAAGTAACATTCAAAAAGGTAGTGTATTGCTCTTAAAATGCTGAAAAGATTATGCTAGAAATCTTTTTGCCTTTATTCCCCTGACACAGCTTCTCAAAACAATGTAGCAATCTCAAAATTGCATTCTCAGACAAAAAGTGCTTCCAACTTTTTTTAACTCAACTTCAGTCATAAATAATACTAAGTCAAAGAAAATCCATGGGGCTTTTTTTGGTTTTGAGGTTTTTTTAGTCTAATAACATTCATCTAAATGTAGATACCTCTGTAATGCACATATAGCTAAGCAAACTTCTGGGTTGCAAAACTATTTCATGCTGACATCACTTACCACACAGAAAAGGTATATTTCTCCAAATCTTCCAAATTAAAATTGCTCTCTGCAGATGTTTTCCCTTCTTCTCTTCTTGAGTTTTTCTTGGGACGTGATTTTTCTTCATGATATTGGTCAGGTGGGTTATTCCAGCTGACCTTTAAATGAAAAGAAGAAACAAGTTGTAATATTAAGGTAATTAGCTGGACACGGCTAGCAAAGTAAGAGGTGCCAGCTTCTCTGGTTTGAATTCTAGCTCTGTTTTCACTCTGTAACAAAAGTGGGAAACAGCAGTGGCAAAGCTGGCTCAAAACTCTTTGAATAGACAGCGTATTTGAATTGGAAGGGACCTACAATGAGCATCTGTGGACAAACTCAGGGTGGACCAAAAGTTAAAGCATGCTTTTAAGGACATTGTCCAAATACCTCTTAAACACTGACAGGCTGGGGACATCCACCTCACTAGGGAGCCTGTTCCAGGCTTTTGGCCACCCTCTAAGCAGAGAATTGCTTCCTGCTGTCCAGTCTGAACCTCCCCTGGTGCATCTTTGAAACATTCACACATGTCCTATCATTGGATACCTGCGAGAAGAGCTCAGCACCTCCCTTTCCACCTTCCTCCCTAGGAAGCTGTAGAGAACAAGGTCCCCCTGAGCCTCCTTTTCTTCAGGCTAGATAGGTCCTCAGCTTCTCCTGACCAGGACATGCCTTCCAGCCCCTATTTTCCCCTGCTCTGGACACATCCAAGGGCCTTTACAACCTTCTAAAATTGTGGGGCCTGGAGCTGCACACAGAATACTTTTTCGTGAACTGATTTATGCTCCTATAAGGCTGTGGTTTGACAAACCCTCTCAAGGAGGTGCAAGCTCATGGTGACACCAGCAGTCAGCCAGCCTTTCTCTACGTGCTTGCTTTTTCCTGTGTTGCATACCACACTCCATCAGTGCAAAAATCTGGACATGTACACAGTAAGCCATATGGAGGGAACTGATCTGGAAATGGAATTAATACTGTTTGACTTCTTTTTTTTCCTTTTTCTTTTATTAACTGGGTTAGGTCTCAGCTGGACCCATTCTGATCCAGACCACCCTGCCCCAGTTGCCAGCACAAAGGAGAGGGACAGTACCACATTTTTCAGTGCTGGTGCCAGTTTATGCTCATTTAAACTACTCTTTGAGCTACAAATTGGAGGATCCTGATATGTGCTCATCCCTGGAATAACACCTTTGCATGCACAGGGTCTGATTTAACAGTGGCATCGCCTCTTTGAACTGACTACTAGATTCCCTCGATATTTGGCATTATCACCCCTGGACAGAGAGCCAAATATCACTTCCACCAAGAGACAAGATGAAGTTGTAATTTACCAGACAAACATGTGCAGGTGACTTCAACAGTACCTTCTCAGGCACAATACCAAACTTTGTAAAGGGTTTGCTAACATTTAGTGAACAAGTCCAGAGATGACAAGGGGATGGATACATTGTTGAAGTCACATCACTTGACACTTTGCTAATTATGAAAACTATAAAGATTTTATTTTTTTTAAAGCTACAAACCATTTTGCTCTAAAAGGTAAACTTGTATTCTGAATGTTGGATTACATAGATCTCATACACATTTTGAATTTCAGCCACATGACTGCCCAACTTCATTCCCTAGAAGTCAAGGTTTTAGAATAGGTAGCATGTGCAAGGTACCTTGCTTGCACTGACATTATCTCCATTAAACTATTCCTGTGCAAAGTAGATGCAAAGACATTATTTAAGACATAAATCCCAAAGGTATTAAAGAGTATTATGAGTTAATTTCTCTGAGACCATGTTTGCTCTTGTCTGAGGTATAAAAAGCAGAAACTCAGTCACCTGCATGAGGATGGCATTATAACCACAGAATATATTTTACTTCTCTCAGAAATCACTGATCATGAGCATTCTCTCTTTTCTTGCTACCATTCAGTATCTTAATACATACAGTGGTTTGCACACTTATTGTGACAAAAGCTAAATTGTTGCTAATGCCCATCACTCAGAATACACTCAGTGAGAGACCATTTGCAACTCTTTAGCACAGATGAATTTGGGGATAAGGAGGGTAAAGCATAGACATCCATATTCCCCAAAAAGTTGAGGTCAGACTCAGAGATCTTTCTGATTCCTTTTGCTATTAAAAAAAAAAAAAAACCTAAAATATCTGTTTACAGAAAAGAAAGGGATTGCTGAGGGGAATAAACTACTACATGAACCTCTGTCTTCTTCCTTAAGTCTGTTCTTTACATTGGTTTGCCATTGTTTCCCATATATGACTGTTAGGCAAAATTATTTTAGAAGATGGTATCCAGAGATACAAGCAAGCCCAAATTATATAAATCAGGCCAAAAGCCTAAATCTTGAACATGCTAAAACAAGGCTCTCTCTGAACATTAAGAGTTCGCTCATCCCATTAAAATTGAGGGGCTCTCACAACCTCTGAAAGGAGATTTCACATGCTCACATTTCTTTTGTGCAGAGGGATTCTCGTAAGAGGCTCAGTTCAGAAATCTATTCAAACATGTCAATAACTGTAAGCTTGTGAGTCATTCCACCGAGTCCAAAGGGCCTAGACAGTGCTGAATTACCCACGGGCTTACGCACCTCACTGAAACCAGGTCACTTTAATGTGGCTTTGAGAGCCACCCACAACCAAGGTTCCTATAAGACCATGGCATTTTGTTCAAAGGCATTGTGCTATTATGGGATTGTAGGAAATGAATTTCACTCTGCCACTCCCATGGGCTGGGTCGGGTTGCTTTGCCCATTACACCCACTCCATCAGTCCTTAAATCATCCTTCCTGCAGATATAAGGCTAAACACACACACGCATGCACACCTCAGTCTGCAGCTACATTTATATGTGACTTCATTTTCTTCAAGTTATCCTTACCTTCCTGAAGAAATAAATCACTTGAAAACTTAGACATTTAAAAGACAGGGAATTTCCAGTTGGCCAATCTGGTTTTGCTCACAAATGTAGATCATCACTCTACTGAAATTAAAAGTTGCAATTATAATCCCCAGCCATTGAGTATTTGTGCTACACTACACAAGTTTGTGGGTACTCTGAGAGCCGTGGTGATTTTTTTCTATGGGCAATTAAAAGCATTCAAAATGCTTCAGAGTTTTTCTAGAACAGGGTGAGACAAATTACCAGAATGATTTATTTGAATATTCATGTTTGCAGTTCATTCACTGCAGACATGCTGATTTAAGGGTAGAAGTGGAGCAACACTTACAGAGAAAAAATTGCAACTATCATTGGAAAATACCTGATTTAATAATATAGTGCAGGCAGAAGCAATTTTCAGGAATACAGAGTCTTCTTTGTGTCTTAGTTCTCAGGATTTACATTAAATCTGAAAGTTTCAGTAGCATCTCACTCAGAAAGTGTTGCCCTGTTAGAGATAAGATTTCATGGGAACTTGCACTGATGACACAATATTTGTTAACAAATTAATGATGTCCTTGACCAGGATACTACAAACACATATACTGAAATTTTCTGATGATAAGGGTCCTCTGCACAAGTACATGAGAGCTTGAAGCTTATGGGTGCATAGGACACCAACCTTGTGTTTACACATTACTGAAATAATATCATCCAGCAGCTTGATCAAGCTTCTGTTGTTTGATTACTCGGTGGTCTTTCCTACTATTCCTTTGAAGTTTCACTGCTGGAGAGATTACTCCCTACAGACCTATACAGGAGACAGCAATACACCTGGACATGTGAAGCCTTATTGTGGCTATAAAAAATTCACAGGCATACATTAAAGAAGCACACGCAAGCCCACAAAACAATCTCAGATGGCACATGTAGAAGTTCCAGTGGCTTCTCTGTGAGCTTTAAGGGAGATGGTGATGTTCATAACAAGACCAGTACCTTGTGATGTCCTCCTTGGACTTCCTTCAGCCAAAATGAGTCACAGTGCTTGTCTGCACTGCCATGGCAATCTTGGTAATCCTCTTTAAGAAAACAAAAAAAA
>VYZT01040009.1:0-28800 GCA_013400735.1 Pomatostomus ruficeps
GTTCTCATGCCTTACAACACATGCCCATACAAAAAGTCTGTTTCCAGTCTTCTTGTGGGTTCCTTGCATGTACTGGAAGGCTGCTCTGACGGCTCCCTGGAATCTCCCTTCTCCAGGCTCTACAGCCCCAACTCTCTCAGCTTGTCTTCACAGGAGAGAAGGTCCCTTCTCTCATTTTCATGGCCCTCCTCTAGACTCACTCCAACAGGTCCACATCCATCTTTTTTGGGCGCCCCAGACCTGAAAGCAGCAGTCTAGGTGGGGTCTTTTGCAGGCAGAGTAGAAGGACAGAATCACATGCTTTGATGTGCTGGCCAAGTTTCTTTTGATGCAGGCCAGGATGCAGTTGGTTTTTTGGACTGTGAGTAGACATTGCCAGGTCATGATGAGTTTCCCACCCACTAACACCCCCCAGTCCTTCTCAGGGCTGCTGCCAATCACTTCTCTGCCCAGCCTGTATTTGTCCTTGGGATTGTCCCAGTCCAGGTGCAGGACCTCGTACTTGGCCTCCTTGAATTTTATAAGCTTCACATGGACAGTCATCCTCAGCATCCCTTTCCTCCAGCGTGTTGACTGCTCCACACAGCTTGGTGTCAGTGGCAAACTTGCTGAGGGTGCCCTTGATCCTACTGTCCGTGTCACTGACAAAGGTGTTGAACAGTGACAGTCCCAGTACTGATCCCTGAGGGACACCACCTGTCACTGGTCTCCTCTTGGATATTGAACTGTTGATCACAACTCTTTCGGGTGCAACCATCCAACCAATTCCTTATCCACCAAGTGCTGCATTGGCCAAATCCATGTCTCTCCAGTTTAGAGACAAGGATGTCATTCAGGACAGCGGCACATGCATTGCACAAGTCCAGGTAGATGCCATGAGTCACCCTTTCCTCATCCAGTGCCTCTGTAACCTCATCACAGAAGACCACCAAATTTGTCACTCTTTAGTCTTAGTGAAAGCCATGTTGCCTGTTGCCAATCACCTCCTTATTTTCCATTGTATTTGCATAGTCAAATTGCATTTTCACTGAGTATTTTTCTTGGTTTTTTTCCTCCTTTAGTTTTCAGAAAAGACATTCTCTTTCTTTTCCTTGAGTACTTTCTTTTCATTTTATTGCAATCTAGTAACTCCTGCTGATGAAAAGACATTGTGATGGTGTGTCTGCATTAGCGGTTGCATATCAAGTAGTGTTTTGTCTTCCATTACAAAGAACTTGCGTTTGTTCATAGCATTTTTCAATGTGCCTTTTTCACTTCTATAACAATTTCTGAAGCAATGGCTATAGCAAATGAGACTGATTTCACATTTATGGAAAACTGTCAATATTCTGTACACACTTACATTGCTCAGGCTCATCCTCATTCAGGAGCCTGAAACTAGGTATGATGTCTCTATGTTTATATAATACATTGATAATATCCTGTGTGAGTCTATAATTAAAGGGACAGGTAGATGCAAATAGGCAAGAATGAATAAATGACATGTAAGACAACATGTTTGCCTTGGTTCAAAAAGCCATTTCCTGTGCAAAAAGGGGCCAGGAAATGACATGACACTGAGAGACAGCTAGAAGGCAGTTTGTTATTTGTTTTTTGTTGTTGAATACACTTCAACTTAAGCAAGCTGCTTGAACTAGTTGTAAAATAATGCCCCATCAAAACTGAAACAGGCTTCGTCCAGCCTACTTTTGGATATATTTACTTATCTTTTTAAAAAAATAAGTGACAGTCTGGAGTCTCACAAGATGTTTGAAAATGGAGATTTAAACTCCTCTTCATCTCCTTCTGTCTTAATAATAGGTAAATGAAATGTGTCTCCTTGTTCACATTTCTAAATATTGTTAAATAGGATCATAGAATCTTAAAATTCTTTGGAACCTAAAGATCATCTGTGTCATCTAGTTCCAACCCCCAAATTGTCAACTCTGATGTAATATGATGCTTTATTTACATATTTTTGTTGAAATATTTTTGGTGATGTGTCTGCAGTCCATATGTGACACTTCATAATCACAGGCTGTACAAATGGGATTGCTACTGGTCAAAATGGGGTGAATTTAGAATAAATGATATTCTGAATCTTGTAGCACTACTTAAAATATTGTAATGGCTGTTTGTAAATGTCTTCATTTGTCACCATTTCTCCACTTGCTCATTGATCCCCACTGCTGTGAAGTGCTCATGTCAGGTGAGAGGAGCCTGAGATTACTCTTGTAAACCTTTTCTGTTCAAGTCAGATTCAGGACTTGATACTGCAAACTCTTTTGGGGTAATGACATTGCAGCAGTCAAGGCAGACACTTGAAATGCTTCTTATACTATTTCTTAATTGGAATTAAAGGTAATATATCATTTTTTTCAGTCCATGACTTATTTTAGACTAGAATAGGATTTTTCTAGGTGAGCTGGGAATTAAAGTTTAGAATCTTAACTGGCCCTACTGTTCTACTTGCAATAGGATTACTACCTTTTCTTCATTTGAGCCACAATACCTGTACAGGCTACTTAGCTACATAATGTTTCTCACAGTTAAAATGTTGTCTTTTAAGAACAAAGTAAAATTTATGTGTTGTAATCTTTTTCTGTGAACCATCCTCTTGCATTTTAGAAGAATCCTAGTAAAGATAACTGATCTAGAAATGTAAGAAATGAGTCTATAGGGGTTAGAAGCAAGCTATCACTGATTCTTTTGAAATAAAAATGAATGTATCTCAATGTTGTAAAAGAATTCTAGATTATTAGTGACATACTTGTCTTGCTGCAGAAGGACATATTCAGTGGTGTGATTTCCTCCACAGACTATTCTTTCTCACACTTTCATTTGTTTTCTGTCTTAGTCTCCAATTTTTCATAATTTGTTTTATATTACTGTCCTCTCTGGTTTGATAGAAATGTCGATTTGAGAAGTAAAATTCTTCTGAATTTAGAAATTTTTGCACATGGTTAGTACTGAAACTTGCATAGTCAAGATGGTGAGCTTAAGCTTTTGATTTTGTTTATTTTTCTTGCTAGTCATGACAGAACAATGCAAGATATTGTTTACAAACTTGTGCCAGGCCTCCAAGAAGGTAAGTTGTGGTGTGACCTTTTCAAAGGTCAGTTTGCACATACTTCTTTGACAATAAAAAAGAAAATTTTAGGTGATAAAAAAGGGGAAAGGGGAGCAACTGAGGAAAAATACAATGGAAAACCAGGTTCTTTCACTTGTGAAGTTTTTACCAATTAATTTAATTTCATACCTGTACTAGCAACAATTGAGTGTGGGGGTGGTGGGAGGCAACATGGGCTATTTCTTCCAAAAGCAGTATTATGTAAAACAGAATAGTTGTTCAGCTTTTGAATGTTGCCATACCATAACTCTAATTTGTTCTTGTTAAACTGTGTACCTTTTGTGCAAGCTTTCTAGAATTCTCAGAGGTAAAATGCAGAACTGCTTTTAGTTTCTGCTATTCTGGGATTTCTTTCTCACCAGGGAACTTTCAATTTCTGTTTTCATAATCCTCTTTGACACTAGATCTGTTTAACTAAAGAAATACTTTATAAAAATTGTTCGGTATTTTCTGTCTTACTGTATGTTACAGCTTTCATTTAAATAGAGTATTTTAATCTATTTAAGCTGCTCTTTAACCAGAGCATTTTCAAATATCAATGAGATTAAATAGATAATTTAAAAACTATTTCTAGGATATTGAAAATCAGAACTATAAATAAAAATTCAAAACCAGTGTTTTGACTGAAATACAGTCATATTCAAAATGGGGGATATTCAAAATTAGCTACAGTAGTTTAAATACCATCTCATTCTAGCAGTAATGGTATAATAGTAACTATACAGATTACTTTATACTATTCTCACTCTGAAAAGTAAGATGAGGTATGATTTTATGCAATAGTAGAGATAGAAGATGGTAAATAATGACACCACCAACACCACTTGTTGGTAAATCCTTAAGTGGGAAGGGATTTGGAATAACTTCATAAATATTGCATTAGAACTTTATTACAGGGATTAATATTTGCAATTTTAAACAGCGGAAATGAAAAAACAAAGGGACTTTTATCACAAACTGGGCATGGAAGTTCCAGGGGACATCAAAGGGGAGACATGTTCTACAAAACAGCACCTAGATTCTCATCGAAATGGTAAATAGTCCTTTATTTAATCTGTCTTTGATGGGTGACAGCTAGTAAATTGATAAACAGATCTGTTGGAAGTATGTGTCCAGTTGATGTATTTCAGTCACAATTGTTTTCTAACAGTGAGGAGTAGAGTCAGTGTAGCATTGTTGTCTTGTCCCTTATTCGTGCATGGAATCTTTGTTTTTAGTTGTTAATAGCATGTTGCTTGTGGCAAAGTCAGTCTCCACAGTAGTGCTTACATGGGGACTGTGAAATTACCCCAGCTTCTGGGCTGCTAGCAGCTGAACTCCACAGGTGTTCCCCTCCTTCATGTCGCAGGCTGTTGGCTGCAAGTGTTGCTTGAGCTGATAAACACAATTTGGGAATAGCAAAGTTTATTCTATACTGCGATCCTGAACTGTGCTGTTTTAACTGTATTAGCATTATAAGCTGCTGCTGAGTATATCTGGGGTTTATATATAAAACTAATATATATATATCCCATATATCTGGGGTTTTTTTAATCTAAGGTGAAACTAAAGCAGATGAAAATATAAATAAAGAAACATCAGAGGAAAAACAAGAAGAGGATAATGACTACCACCGAAGTGATGAACAGGTGGGCTCATAGGACATGCTCTGGTTTTATCTTGTATTTTAGCTGTTGTGCTTTGGTAAGGTAACTTTGATTATCTAACAGTGAAGGAAATAAGCTTCTCTCAAGCTACTTTTTCTGTTCTGTAATGCAAAAAAGATGCAGTTTGTACAATGCTTCTTTTAAGCATGAGGTTTTACCTTTGGGTTTTGTCAGGAATGGAGAATACATTAAAGACATTTGCATTAAGATTTGATAGTTCTGACTGTTTATGAGTTTCCAAACTATTTGCTTTCAAAACAAACTCATGTAATTTCCCCCCTTTTACAGGAGTGTACCCCAGCGTTACCATGATACATTGAGCTAAATGTGTATTTGATAATTATGAATTAAACCTCTGTCACTGTTAACATACTCAGTGCAGGCAGTTGCAATGAGAGTTGTAGGTTGAGCTCTGGATGGGAGCCTGAGGCAAGAGGCCATGAACTGCCAATCCTTGGCACAGGAAAGGGCACAGGGACCTGTCGCACCAGCCAGGGACCTGGACACTGAGACACAGCAGGAGCTGAGACCCCCAGACTTTGGTGCTGTGCGGGTATAAAAGCCCAGGGGTTCCTTTGTTCAGGGTCCCTCCTCAGAGGTACCAGCTGGAGCTGTTGTTTAGTTACTACACCATGATTAAGCTATTGGAAGGACCTGGATGTCTCAGAACCTGCTATGGGAAACCTGGGGTTGAGCTGGTGAGGAATCCTGGTCGTGAGTGTGGGGGGTGTAGCTGCGAGGGGGCTTTGGTCCCAGCTCAGGTGGTGCAAACGTGACTGCCAGAGTGGTTCTTGGATGGTCAGACAAGGAAGTTTCCTTAACAGCACTCTCACTAACTTACTACGTTTTGTTTTCAGTCTTTAAGACTAAGTCAGTGTTAGCCCTATATCATAAAAATACATTAAAAGCAGGAAAGCCCACTGTTAAGTTTTAAACACAAAGCTTGTTTGAAGGTGAAAACTTCTTTTGGGATAAACAAGCCATGCCTTTTATGTTTTCCTGTTATGTGTGTCTAGAGTAACTTCAGCTTGGGTTAATTTTCTTTTCAATTGCCATGTAAGGGAACTTTCAAAGGGATCATACTTGTTACTAGATCCTCCTAGTGCAGCAGAAGCATATCATCACAAAGACTTTAGACAGTGATGAATAGCTGGATAGGAAAAGAAGTGAGAATTTGAAAAAATTGTCATATCATTTGTATTCATTCTTTTTAAACATGTTAAAATGAAACTAGATTAGAAGTTGCATTAAAAGTAAGAAGCTATGTTAGAAGCAATCATTAAGAATTGGCAACAGCTTTCTTATTGTTTTCTTGCTCTAGCTTTTAACATATGGTCCTCTTAAGCTATTGATAAGCTATGAATTTGGGCTGAAGCAGCCTTGTTCCAACATCAAAAATTACTTCTTGAATGTTTTTGTCTATTGCTTACTACTCAGCTTACAAGATCTTAGAAAATGTGTCTTTTTTTAATAGGTGTTTCAGTTTAAATAATACTAGTGTTGTACTTTACTTTATTGGATTAATAAAAACTACATGTGGAATACATAATGGGGAACAGAAAATTGTTCCAGCCAACTCTTGATTGTTTGCCTTTTCCTGAAGGTAAGCATCTGCTTGGAGTGCAATAGCAGCAAATTGCGTGGATTGAAACGAAAATGGATTCGTTGCTCAGCACAAGCAACAGTCTTGCATCTAAAGAAGTTCATTGCCAAAAAACTCAACCTTTCTTCTTTTAATGAGGTAATATTTTAATTTTTAAAAATAAATTTACAGATATAAAAACTTCAGAGGGGTGGGTTTGTTCCTTTGCAAAAGAATGCCTTTTATTCTGATTTTATTTTCAGAAAACAGAAGCATACACTGCTTCTTGAATTATTTGTTATATAGCCATTTTCTTGTCCTTTTTCTTGGGTCTGTACTTTCCACTTAGTTTGCAGTGTATCTTTTCATGTGCATTTATAAATAGTTGAGTTAAAAGGCTTGGTTATGTGCTTCCACATGTGTTGAAATGGACTCTGGCAAGATGATTTCTTTGATAGATTGTGGTTGAGTTTATCCCCACCCTTTCAGGAAGTTTGAACTCTGCAGGGGCCAGGCAGTAACAAACAGCTGAACACTACTGAAGCCCAGCTGAAGAGGAAGCACCACAAATACTTTGTTCTTTTCTATGCTCTTAGAGAAGCTCAACCTGAAGTTGCTGCCTACTGGAACCAGTGTTATCAGATGCCTACTTTTCCCTCTTTACAGGGAATCAATCATGGGAAGAATTCGAGGTGAAAGGTACCAGATGGAAAGGCAATACTTTGCACTTCTCCTAGATCAGATTGAAAAATTAACTGTGGCAAACTATGAATGCAGCCTCTGTTTATCACTTGGCTGGATCTTGGTCACAGTCTCTGAACATCTCAGTTGACT
This sequence comes from Pomatostomus ruficeps, assembly GCA_013400735.1. Classification (NCBI taxonomy): domain Eukaryota; kingdom Metazoa; phylum Chordata; class Aves; order Passeriformes; family Timaliidae; genus Pomatostomus; species Pomatostomus ruficeps. The sequence continues at coordinate 7,172 of VYZT01040009.1, forward strand.
CTCAGCTTGACACCTCTCAGTTCTGCATTATGACATTGAATCAGTGAATTTCATTAAGACTTTTCATTCAAATAAAATCAAATCATCTGCTTTCCAGTCCAGTGTGTCAACACCTTTCTTCTCAAACTTGTCAACAGCCAATTTGCATCTATGTCACTTTTCCTTCATTGCTTCTGTACACTTCAAACTAACACTCTCTCTACCTTATGGTTGAAGTATACGGCCAAACACTTTCAGTCTTCCTGAAACAAAACCATGTATCCTGTCTTGGCCTCAGAAGTCATTGACTCCTGACTTTAGCCCAGCAACTGCGTAGCTACAAGGATTGTTCAAAAGGGTTTTTTTTAAATACATTCTTTTGGTATATGTATGCGTAAGCCCTCCAATGCAGTGTGCCAATCCATGACTTAAAAACCTACTTGGCTTCTACTGAAAGAGAAACTATCAGGAGTACTCTTTATTCCTTTGTTATCCTTTTCTACCTTCTTAAAAAGTACATAAATTGTGGTGTAATCATTTTACTACTACCAAATAACATAGAAGGAGAATTTGAGCTTGTGGTCACTTGGTTGCTTGATATGGACTATTCCAGGTTTGAGATATTGGCACATAAGTGGATTGCATGCACATTCAGGCCTTTCTGGGTTTTGGGGTAAAGCATTGTGATATAAGCAACCTTGGTGAACTTACTGTTTCATACATGTTCCCTGGTTTTAATTCATGTTCAGATATTGTAATTCAGCTCATTAGTAGTCATATGATCCTTGTGCTTTTATGTTGAGATCGTCACTGTTTCTAATTTCAAGGTTTTTTAAAACCGAGATAGAAAATGAAAAATACTTGCTGTGTATCTGCAAAAACCCCATAAATAGAGCCTATGAGTATATGGCAGACAGGGTTTTTTTAAAAAAAAGTCTATCCTTGTAACAATGCCACCTGACTGTTGTTAGGTTAAAAAACTTCATAGTGTGCTAAATAACAGTTCTCTTTGAGATTTCTGTCTCCTTGCTCATTTATTCAACCTTTTTAAAAGCATGTGAAGCTTTCAGGAAAGGGCATTAGTACTGCTTGGGAAGATAAATCAAGCAGTTAAGTCCAGATCATTCTATATTTCCTAGGCAGGCACTGACATGATCTTTCAGTACTTTATGTTGAGAGCAGATACTATCTTTCCTTTCCTGATACTATTTTTGTCTGCAGGCCAACTTCAGGATTACCAGTTCCAGTATCTTCAGAGAAAAAAAGTCTTGTCAAATGTGTAGTATTATGTGAAATACGTTGTTTCATATATTGGATCCCAATGAATTAACTGTCACCTTTATTTTGTCAGCTGGACATATTATGCAATGAAGAGATTCTTGGCAAGGACCACACACTCAAGTTTGTAGTTGTTACTAGATGGAGATTTAAGGTATGACAGAATGCTTCCAAGTAGACCATGAAGTGGCTAAATAAAATGTTTATAAAATAGCGATAATTTGGAACTATACTGCAGTAACTCCAAACTCAATAAAAAGGTACTTTTATAAACATCTACTACAGCATCCTTAGACACCAAGGATTTATTTGTTTCCAGTAAATGAAGGAAGGGAGAATTAAGTATTCATTACAAGAGGAAAGGGAACACTTCATTAGCTGTCAAATTGTTATCAAGCCTGGCGAATGAAGTGAAACCTATAAAAAGTATTTTTAACCTTTTCAGGTGGTAAGAATGAATAGCAAAACTGAACACTTAGGAGGGAAGTCGACACTGAACAGTGTCAATATATGTATACATGGTGTTATTGGAACAAGGAATTAATGTTTGTAATGGAAAAGCAACACATTCTGAGCATACAGTGTACACTGAGGTGAAATCACTCGATGGCTTTGGGTAAGAGTCACAGGATAAAATCAATGGTCAGTGTTAAAAATGCAGAGATGTCACAAGTGGAATTCTGCTGGAATCAGTTTCATATGGTGTTTCTGAATGACCTGGAAATGGATTTGAGTAGTTCATTAACAGTGCAGTGACAGTACTGTCATTATTTAGGTTAGTGACAGATTGATGATAAAATATTGGGTGAAGTCTTTACAGTTCTGAGTGACAGGTGATTAACAAACACCTGACACTGACTGTAGGTATAAATTAAAGTATGCAATGCAAATGTTAGGATCTTGTGGGGTAGCAGGGAGAACCAAACAGGAGCATCAAATTGATATGCATCTGTACAGTCTACTCTTCGCCTTTATCAGGGAGATTTGTGTAATTGTGAGTCATGTGGAAAACAGAACTGTAAACTGCCTTCCCAAGTGAAAAGTGGTGGATATAAAATGAAACTGAGACGTGGAAGGTCCAGAACAAACAAGTAGAAGTAGTTGTTTTCATGAGCCACAGAACTCCATGGTGCAGGATGTTACGGTTGTTAGAAGTTTACCTATTCATAAAAAAAAAAAGTGGATACTTTCACAGAAGAGGAATCAAGTGAGAGCTATTAGATGTGAAATACCACATACTCTAATGCTGCTTTCTAGACATGTCCCTTACTTCAGGGAGTTTTTCAAGATAAAGAGATCTGCTTCTGAGATAAAAGGGAAAGAGTTCTTTATCTTCTGTTTGAGCCTCACAGATGACAGTTGCAGCTTGTCTTTGTCTTGGTGAAGTTTTGACAGATCAGATAGCTGCTCTCATCTTTAATTGAAATTTTAGTTTATGACAGAAGTTTTTCCTACTGAACAGATTAGTTCCGAGTTTGTTTCTTAACTTACTGTATTTCTGTCTTGCAGAAAGCACCTCTACTGCTACATTATAGACCCAAAATGGACTTGCTGTAAGGGAACTTTATTGTCCTTCTGGACAGAGCTTTTTGCAGAGACTATCATCTGGCACCTTCTTAGTGCATCACTAATCACATGACACAAACCAGCTGAATAATTTTGGAAGATTGGAGGGCTTTCATAGTGGACTGTCCTGAATGTTTCTTCTAGGGATGCGTTACCTAGACTTCTGGGCAGAAAATATTTATACCTTTTTTGTATGGAAGAAAGAAGTTTCAACTCAGCAAGACACTACCAGCATTAAGTTTACAGATACTGAAAACACTTCACAGTTCCATGTAGCTCAGCCTGATTTGTCTCTTACAGTTACACAGAAAAAAGTTAGAGTGTTGTGGGGTGATATAAATATATTGCTTTTGACACCAAGTTGCATTTAGTTACTTTTCGCATTCTAAATCTTCAAAAACTATATTTTTGCAAAGTGTTATTGTCTTATATAGTATGCCTGATTGCATTGGCTTTATTCAAGTTATTCTGTAGAGCATTGAACATACCTTATAATACAGTGACTGGTGATAATTTATTATGCTGCATTGAAAACTTAAGAAAATCTGGGAAACCAATAAATTTGTCATTTTTGCCCTGTTATTGCTCTCCCTCACCACGTGTTTTAATAAAGTTTTGATACTTCTGTATACATTTTAATTTGGTAAGACTAATAGAATAACTTCAGTTGATTTTATTGTGCTGTGATATATATTTTGCTATGGCATAAATTGCACCACGTAATGACAAATACTCACAAGTGCTAGATTTGTGAATTTCTTAAAAAATAAACATTTCTTATGTAGTTGTGGCTTGCAGAAATCAGTTTTTAATTTAGAGAGAATTTGCTATCACTAGGTGTTGAAACAGTGGCTTTTGGACAACTTTGGGAATATTGCAGATTTTTCATTTCACTGATTAAAACTTCCTCAGATATTACGGACAGCTTTACATTTGTTTAGCTGTTTTCTTATGAAACCATAGCATTTTCCTTACTGCAATTCCTAGCTCACTTGGAGTGGGGAGGAAAGGGGAGTCAGAAAAAAATTATTTTAGCACCTTTTGGCCTTAACTAATAATTTTGCTTGCATCAGCCCTAATGGATGCAAGGTAATACACATTCATGTATGTATGGGTACATACATGTATAAACGTATATAACTGTGTATGTTATAGAAAGCACCCTCAATGGCACTTAGCAGGGCTCACTGCACTTTTTTGTAAGGCTTTTTGAAATAATTGGCTTTTTAAAAACAGTAGTTGAAAGTGATTTCTGCAAGCTGTATCCACCATGGCATGTATAGTATGATTGTGAGAACATTTGTCTGGCACAGGTGTCAAGTCACTGAAAACAGTCTATGCCCTATTACTGCCAGCTGGAAATAGTTAACCTAATTTTTGGAAGAGTTTTCCTGTCAGCTGAAAATACTATTCTTAAACCCTGTTATTTTTTGATGAATTGTCTTTGGATAAGGAGCCCTGCTTCCTCTTGCTGTGCTCCTTTGGTCCTGCTAGAAAGTGTTATTTGATAACCGGAAGCTGATCCTGCAAGAGATTTATCTAAGCATTTTAAATCTTCTTCCTCTTGAGTTTTCAAAGCACTATATTTCTCAGCACATGTCCCTTAAATTCCTTCTTTGGAGTCTTCAGTCCTCCTTTCCCAGCTCTGCTGCTGCTTGTGCTTACCTTTGACAACAGGGCTCCTTATTTTTGATTACAGTCACAGAGTGAATAGGAAGGAAATAAAAAAAAAGGTATGTGAGAAGGGAATGAAAGGGAGCCTCCTGAATTGTGGAGATGGAAAGGAGAGCCACACAAATGCCAGAACATGCTGCTTGTCCTTGCAGGTGACAGTCTAGGATAGCTGCATTTGAATGTTTAGGTTACACAGAACTCCACATCTGGTTCTTGTGTGGCATTTGTGTGTGCATGTCTGTGATTCATGGAATCAAATGTGGCTCTGATTTTTGTCTTGCTGTTTGTGGACTCAGATATGTGTATTTTTAGCCTTTTTTCTGTCTTTAACATTACTTGATCTGGCAGAAAAGAACACATGAGATCATGTGTCTACCATTTTTAAAATTTTCCATGAAAACAGTAAGTGCAGATGGTATGGATGTGTACACAAGCTGACATACTCGGCCTTCCTGGAGCTGTTTTTTATGTGATTGTTAACTGTTCTAGTGCAAATAAGAGGCTGGCTTTGCCACTGATGAACATGGACAGGACTGGAAGGGTCCCTGCTCTGTGCACCCAGAGTACACACACAGTGGCTGTATCTGATGTAGACATAAAACTAAAGCTGCCAGACAGCATTCTGATTAACCACCTTAATCAGAATATATATACACACACAAAAATATATATATGTATACATATACACATATAAATGAGATCTGCCTACCTCAAGTGTGTGTACTGCAGAAAACTTTTCTATGACTAGATATTGATGCAGTGCTGTTAAAGTACGTTGGGACTTTGTTACTTCCCTGTGTACTTGAGCAACTGAGAAATTAATTATGAACACACAAATTCAGAAGCCTATCTCTTGCTGTAACAACTTACAATACAAAGCTAACAAGTCTATAACCATCTTTAAAATCACTTGAATTCGTTATGGTGCTATCAGTATATAGAAAACTCTGTTTATAACTATATGGATACATAAATTCAAGCCAGTATTAATATAGCTGGGGTTTTTGCTTGTAATTGTGTGTAACTGCTTTTGCAATGTGTTTGATCTGATAAAACCACACCAGTTAAAAAAACACAACCAAACAACAACAACAGAAAAACTCCCAAACCAACAAAAAACCCCAAAGTTACTCAGTTGTTGTTCAAAATCACAAGTGATAACATCTTCACTACAAAAATTTCCCTCGGGAGTGATGTGACTGTGTCTGGACCATATGTTAGTCTCACTAGAAGAGTACAATGCAGAGCGAGGTCTTCTTTGGGTCAGAGCCTTGTTTCATTTCTGTGACACTTAAGAGACAATTTACATCGAGATTACATTGGGTAAAGTAACCCTGATACTGTTCAAAGATGAACTAAAATTTGGACATGGACATAGATATTTCTTAGTCCTGGTGAGATTATGGTAGTTTATTTTGGCTTTGTGAAGATGCCATTACTGTGAAGTAGTTTTTACAATTTCTTTACGCTGGTAAATAGTTGCAGTAAGGAAGTATCTTGATGCATTATCCTCAGCAGCAGTGAGACTGAAGAATCACCCAGGCTCAGTCTCATTAAGTATGCTTTCATTAAAAATTAAGAATTCAGATAGAATATATAATATTGAATTTAAATAAGATTTGGGGGTTTAAATTTTAACTTTATAAAATTATTTATTCTATTTTAAGCCTTCTGTCTTATTTTACCATCCAAGTATTTTTGGTTTCAGTGGTCCAGCTTTATTTACGGGCATATAAAATGAAATTGTAAGATGTTTTTACAAGCTTCTTCCTTTTACATTGAGTTTGAGTAGCTTTCATCTGTATGTTTTTGTTTTGTATGGATAAAGAGCATTACTTATGCTTTTGTGCAATAGGTTTGAAACATGCATTTATTAGGCATATGTTAAAATTGTAAATGTAGCATCTACTTACCATTACATTTAAAAGGAATGTAGATGGCTTTTCTCACTTGTTCAAAGGGAGTTTTATTTGGGGCTGTTATTTGGGGGCGGGCATGTGTGTTTTTTGCTTTGTTCCATTTTTTATTTTAAGAGTGGAATGGGGGATTTAAAATTTGTGTAAGTACAAGAACTATCTGTCAGCAATATTTTAAAATAAACGATATTGCAAGAAACCTTAATGTGAATTGTGGAAGCAATCGACAAGACTTGCAGCCTATCTGAAAATGTTTTGTGCCATTGTTAGGTCTGGTATATTTGTGTACCATCAAACCTGGGAATATTTTTTTTACTGGTTGTGCAATAGTATACACAACACTGTCACCTCAGGAGATATGGGACCATACAAAATATCAGACTACAACTATGATGGTGCTATTTTTTCCAATAGGCTATGAGCCTTTGAAAGCTCATCTGGCTCTTATTGTCTTGATAGCAACACAGTCCTAGGGGATTTACAGATTCGTTTTTTTCTACTAGATGATAAATATAACTTGCTATTTTACAGCATTACGCATATTACATTGAGATAAATATAATAGGAAAAAGCCAACCAGTCTGTACATCAGTGAGATGAATCTTAGGTATATGTTTTGTACAGAAGGCTTTATTGAACATTTTCTGCTTTTCCTCAGGTAATCACTTCAGTCTGTATGTTTAACTGAAAACATTAATGCCACTTCAGTTAGTCTGCCTAAGGTTGATAATAGGGAAAGCAATTGTTCCACACACGAGTCTCCCTACATAAGATATAATTAAATGTTACTTGAGTCTTGAGATCTGTTGTTGAAGAAAAAGCTGCAGAGAACAACATTAAAGAACATGGAACAATGCTTCAATCTCTGCTTTAATCAAAACTCACAGTCAGGACAAAAAATACCTAGGAACCTGGGTCTTGTGGCACGTCAGCAGGTAATGTTTTACCTGTTTATTTATATACAAATTAAAGGTATGACTCTACTATTTGCTCCATATTTTATCCTACTTAGAGCTTTTTGGAAATCTTTTGAAGCCACAATGACCTGTCCATGTCCTGATGGTAGGGTAGGAACTAAAGGTCCAATTCTACGAACATTTACTTTGGTAACTTTCCTAATAACCTGGATGGATCTACAGAAACCAGTGGGATGCAAACAGATAGGTATGGCTGAAGGAAGAACTCCTGAGTTTTGAATACTGATGTTCCACTATTTTTGTTATTTCTGTTTGAAACTGAAAGTATTGGTTTGATGGAATCTTTAATTCAAGTGACTTATCTGGACAAAAGGAAAGTTTGTTCTTTCCTTCTGCAACAGGATTATTTTGCAGTTAAGGGACAATTAGCCAGTGCAACCACTAAGCCTTTTATCCTCATACGTGGCATAGTAAAGATTCTGGAACTGTCAGAGTGTAAAACCATATTTTTGGCTTAGCTTCATTTAAAAGTTTACAATTTTTTATGCTTTGTGTTGCTGTGTAATTTCTGTACTACTGGTGGCTAGTTTTGTCTGAATAAGCCTTTTGGGGATTAATGCTTAATGTTTTGATTTTATGATAGTGAAGCTTGTATCCAGTGTTTTGCCAATGAATATTATATGCTTGTTAATAAAAGCAGAGAAACTAACTGAAATGCTGTGAGGCTGGAAGTTTTTGTCCCATTCTCTCCCGGGAACATAAGGAACTAGCAGTCGTCATAGCACTGAATAAATGCAGTGTGACTGAAACAGAGGTGGTGTGGCATTGCACTGTCACAAAATCAGCCTTTTACTCAAAACACAAGGATGACCTAAAGTATTACTCCACTGGCAGTATGTCTGTGACAAAGTGTGTGACAAGTGTGTGTCAAGTAACTGCCAGATACAAAATTAAATTGCTTCAGTCACCAAGAGGGAAAACAGTGTTATCCTGGTGTCTTTATGCACCTGGATAAAAAGGTACTTACTTGACCTATATGTGTTCCTTTCAACCTTACCCTTAGGAATGCCTGGTTGAGACAATACAGTAACAATGCAAAACAGATGCTACAGTATTTGAATTTCCTGCAGGATCTACATGCAGTAATGCACATGTATAGCTTGTGAACTGCTGAGAGGGCAGCAACTTTATTTATGCTCTTCGCTTGTTAGGAACTGCCAGGAGCTCTGGGCTGCTTTGAAGTAATTTTTATTCTTACATATATTTCTTACTTGCACTGATAGTACCCATGCATAATCGTCCTGAGGAAATTAGGCATTTGCCACTTACTAGCTTCATTTAAATATCAGCATGAGAGACTGACTGCAGAAAGGTCCCTTTGCCTGCATATAGTCACCTAAAAGTGAATGAAATTTAGCACTAATTTAGCAAGTGTTTCATTTTGTAAGTCTTCCATACCTTTGTTATAAGTGGTTCTACCTGAACTTTGGGCTACTGGTTGCTTCCATCTGTTTTTGAAGTAACCAGTGATGTGCCTGGCTCCCTTCCGTACCTGAACATGGTGTCAATCTAATAAATAAAGACTTAAAAACTATTCCTGTTCCACTGAAATTCACAAGCATCACAAAAAGAAATTGTGCTAACTCTTGTGTTAGCTAGCCCTGAAAGCATAAACCTGCCCTGCAGCCAGTAGGACCTAACTACATTTTTTCACCCAGAAGTAATATGAGAAAGTTTTTACTGGTATTTCTTACTTTATATGTAACTGATATTTTCTTATTTTGCTAATTGAGTATTCTGCTGAAAAAAAATCATTACTTTGAATGGAATATCTCATTTTGTGCAAGAACTTCTTCCTTGGGATTAGAGCAGGTAGAAAAGAAAATCCATATCAGTTGAATATGTGCATTTAAGATAGATAGATTCAGCTGCTTAAACCCAGGTATAGACATAGTTACTCAGGATTAAATTGGTCTCAACTCAAGTTAGACTTAATCCAGTGCCACATCTGAATAGAGGTATACTGCAGTGCAAATCCCTATGTCCCCTGTGTACCTCCCTGTACATCTTTAATTTCGAACATAGTCCTTGTTTAACTTTTTATATTCTTCTTTTTTTTTTAAGCTTCTTTTTGATTAGTTTTTCTTTGCGAAAGTTAAAAAATGATGTGGCCTTAGTGGAGAATAAGGTTTACAAGAGTAGTCTGAGAGATTTGGATACTAAGAGAAAGATGTGGGCCACATCTGCATAAATATTTCTAGTCTTTCACATGGCAATATGCTTGCACTTGTCACTATGTAGAGGTGTTTACTGAAGGGTGTGAATCGGACATGTCTGTGCTTTGTGTGTTGTGTCTAAGGATTGCATGTTGATGTGTCTGTGGAATAAGAACAGAACAAAAATTAAAGTAGCTGGCTTCAACAGGAAGACTGATTGGGTGGTTTCCGTAAGGAGATGTTGCCCTTAAAGCCTTGCCTGTTGTTTTCTGCCCCTGTTTGTAGGTTGCAATTGTTTCTTTGCGCACCTGAGGAAAGGGAAACTTCATTCTCATGAAATTCTTTAAGGCTATTTGTTTGTTTATTTGTTTTCTTCTTTGATGGAAAGTTCACTGTCCCTTGCCTGCCTCCTGACTCCTTGTTCCAAGAGAACACAAAGCCTTTGATTCTGGATGCTGCAAGGCTGCCCCATATGACAGTTTTGCTGTTGGGAACAGTGCTGACTGCTGGTGCAGCAAATAACGTCTCTGCTTCTGGTCTGTTCTGCTGGTTCTCAGCAGGGTGCAGAGCAGAAGTTCTGCTTTGGTTTATTTTATAATACAATGCATTTTCCAAATGCTTCTGTTTTCCCATTTATGCAATGCCTTTGTAAACAGCTGCAATGGATTGTATTAGCGTTACTTGGATTATTTTTTAAATGTATTTTGCTGTTTTACAGGAGTGCCTGGTAAGAGACTGGTGAATCTGGATGTCAGGTAGAATGTATCCCTTTAGCCTGCTTTCACACCTCTGGAAAAGATTCCATTCTTGCTTCATGTCAGTGTTATGAACTGCAGCTGCAACATATGAAACTTGGTGATTTCAACTGAAATGCTCAGCCTTGAGGGTCTCTAGATCTTATTGCAGCCACTGCAGTGGGCATTGCTTAAAAATGGTCAGTGTTGATTTGAAACACAGACAAGGAGTTGTTTCTGAATCCTCTGCCCTTGGCACCTCAGCAGATCGTGTGTGTCATGACTCAAGAGAAAACAAGCTTCTCATTCTGATGATTGTCTCCTCTTTCCCTAGAAAACAAGCAGTGTCAAGTCTGTGCATTCTGGTATGACAGGGAGTGCTTCACCATTTCTCTCTTCAAGAGTTTTTTGAGATTAGAGTATCCTTTACGGATAAGGTTGACATAGTTCTATTCAGGCTCACAAGGTCTCATAGTAACTTTGCTAGTTTTACTTAGAATGGCTGGGGGCTAAAGAGGTGCAGGGAGTTGCTCACAGGGCTCCAATGGGCAACTGGGGTACCTCACATTGCCTTCAACTTCACAGATCTGAGATACTAGATAGGTCCCACCTTCACCATTTTCCACAGCTGATTTGCATCTCAATATCGTTTTTCTGATCTCTGAAGGCCCTTCCTAACAAAGTGGGCCTCATTCTCTTGCTTCGTGGGCTTTGATGGGTTGACTGCCCACCAGGTGTGCTGTGGCAGCTCTTTCTGCTGTATATGAGGAGGCCTCATCTCTCCATCGTTCCCTGTTCAGTTGCTCTGATCTGTGGTCTGTTTGATGTTGCACACTGTGTTGTAGGTGGTGCAGGTGACGATTCAGCTTCCTGCCTCATTCTACAAGCAGAAGCCAGTTCTCTTGGTGCTGTTAGGAACCGCCCCCATCACGGAGGAGCAAAGAAAACTCTGTGAATAAGGCGGGACCAACTCAAAGGTTCAATTATTCCCAGAAACAATATTAAAACCGAAACGAGGTTAAACATTGATACAAAAAAAAATTATATATTTAATTTAACTGTAAAAAAGGCCAAGAGAGAGAAAGAGAAAAGCAGAGAAAAGTTAGAAAAAGCTAAGGTTACTTTAGAAAGTATAGGATAGCTCACCACCACACTGTTGCTACCTTTTTTGCCACTGAGACGGGGGCGGGGCGAAGCAGTTTGTGCCTTTTTTTTCTTGCCTTCAGCCGTTTGAAGCGTTTTATCTCCTTTATCCCATCTCGGGAGCATCGTGGCTGGAATGCAGCCGCCTGTCCTCCGAAATGCAGGCATGGTGCCCGATCCCCGCCGCTAACCCTCGGTGTGCTCGCGGTGCTCTCACCACAGAAGGCAGGACCAGGGAGAGGGGAGTTCCACAACTCACTGGTGACTTCGGTCCAAGGATGTAGGACCGGGGGCTGCTCCCCAAACTGGCAGCGTCGGCTCCCGGAGGCCCCAGGGTGTCTCGCAGCAGGCGATGGTGGGGGCGGGGGAGAGGGAGGTAGGGGGAAAGGCGAAGGTCAGAAATTCTGCTCTTCTCTTTCTCCTCCACACTTTAGCACAGGTTTTGCCTTCCTTCTTATGGGCCTCAAGCTGGACTGCTCACAATCCATCCTACACGTGGTTTTCAGGTGTTCAAAAGAGATTTTGATAAGAAGACATAATGACAAAGCACTTTTTGTAGCTTTCTCTTATTATCAGGTTCTTACAGGTACAAACTGCAGACACAGGTATTCATGATGTTAAAAATTACCTCCTGTTTTCTGGGGTTTGTACTGGAATTGGAGAGAAGGCTTATTTTATTACTAATGAATCATTATCCATAATTCATGGAAGAGGTAGGAACTGTGTGTAGACTAACACACTAAGTGCCTGGAAGATACAACATGTAATTATTGTGGCTGTGGATCTGGAAGGACAACCACTGTTACATAATTGATGATAGACTTAATTTGAAATCAAAGAAAAAAAATGGAATTCTACAGGAGATCCTGAAGGTCATCAGGACCTTCAGGTCCATCAGATCATCAGCAGACTGTGAAATACTGAAGTTTGTGCTTAGACAACAGAAAAAGTACAGGCTTCACAGGGGCTGCTTGGGATGACTGAGACGTCTATACACTTCTGAGTGCAAAGTAATTGGAAAAGAACACAATGAAAAAGAGAGCTGAGTTGGGAAATGGCTGTTCCAGTACATAAGGTTGCTTTGGATTTTGTGTTGCATACCACTTAAAGTCTCGTTGCATGTTGGAGGTGCTGGGTGTGTGTCCCTTGCACACTTCCTGGTGACCCAGCTGCCCTAGTGCAGGAGCTGTGCACGAAGGCCATTACTGAGTCCTGTGGCTGTCAGGGAGTCAGATCCTTGGTCACAAACTCCAAGGTGGCCAGTCACAGCTGCGGGGAAAGAAACTGTGTCCTGGAGTGTTCCAGGGTCATTGGATCACCTCTGAGGTGATCAAACAACCAGTGGGAGAGGTTAAGTGCTGGAAGTAGCAAGAAGGGTATCCAAAGACAACATGTAGCTTTATGGATGGCTACCAGCCAGCCAGCCTCAGGAAAAAGAAGCTGTATCTTTAAGACAATGGGTGTGCCACACCATCAAAGTGACAGCTGGGGTGCAGTCATTAACTGATAAGTAAATGGTCCACCCATCATCCATTTGCCCTCTCACAGATCAGTTTTATCAGAGATGCATGCAGCTGTTTTAAACTCAGTACTTATCCAGAGCCCATGTCAGCTAGATCCCACCCATCTGCTGGCAGGTACTCACAGGAGTCTTGGGAGCACAGGTCTGCAAGATTTCAACATGAAAGCAGGCACAACGTGGCATTCTAAGTCCTCATAGGTTTATACCATATTCAGGCTCTTTGCTCATTCCACTTCTTAGTCTTGGAGTCCAGAAATGGCTCTAATTATTTTAGAACTGGGTTTTCCTGATTAAGCTGCAGTCTTTCTTTCTTTATCAAAGAACTCTTTAGTTGGTTTACCCTTACTTCTTTTCTTTCACTTTAGGGCATCTTGTATCACACTATGGCAGTCCCTTTCCAAGTAGTTTTTTTTGGTCTGGTTCATTCAGTGATCATTAATAGTAACAGGGCAGTGGTGGACTGCTCAGCTGACCTTGCTGGAAGCAAACAATTGGGCCAAGGCATGGTGGATCCATGCTCTGAACTGCAGCATGGAAGCAGTTAGAAATCCCCTTTTAACTACAGGGTCTAGGGATCTACAGAATAGTGGATGAGGTAGATGATGGCTGCAGATAATGTGATGCACCAGGGACAGCTGACATTGTCACTGTATGCTGGGCTGTATGATAACACATCTCTTTTACCGTAAGAATTGTAATTCAGGAAGGCTCTTGGGTTTTTTTATTCTCCTGTGTGCATAAACCTGACTTCCTGCTAACAGACATGAAAGCTGAGTTATATGGGCTTTCCTTGAAACGCATGCATCTGGATTATGTCTTGCTGTGCAATGGGTCTATTTGAAAACTGTTCCTTGCCAGCCATTTGCAGCTTGTTTTAGAGCAGCCAAAGTCATGCATACTACATAGCAAAAGAACCAGATGCTGAACGGCACACTGCTTGCAAAAGTGTGGTTTTTTTCAATGGTGCTTCAATGGTAGCACAGGCAAGTTTTAGGCTCAGTGAAGCGTGTTCAGCTGTCAACTTCCTCTCTCAGTATAGGAGAAAAGTTCCTTTTAGCTGCCATTCTTTAACCTTTTCACACAGTCCTGCTGTTGCAATTAGTTGTTGCTTATTGTCATCTTAACCTGCCTCTAAACTGATCAGTGCAGTCCAGCACACTGAATTGTGCTCAATTCCCAGAGCTTGGTTCCAAGTGGAAGAGGTTGTGCTCTGACAGTACAAAGTGAGATGGTTTTGCTTGACAGACCAGGAAGTGGATGGAATTACAGACATGAGTTTATTTTGTTGATGAAAGTACAGATTGATAGTAATGGTCTTTAGGGAACTAGGGAAGGGCAAAGTTTTGAGACTTTTGTCTAGAAACCAAAGATGAAACAAAAGCTCAGAACTGGCACCAGCAGCCGGTCATGTGGACTGCACATGCTTCTGTGTGTTTGTGTGTGCTGGGGCCTCTGAACCTCACCTGTAGTCACTCACAGAAAACTTTTACTCAGTGCCCCTGACGCCTGCACGCAGAACTGAGTGCCCCTCACGCAGGAAGGAAAGGGGTAGAAAGGAATTCACTACAAAGATGAGACAGATGCACGCCAGGTACAGAGCACAGTAAGACACAGGTACTGACGAGCTGACTATTTACACAAACTTGATCCTTTTAAATCCCTTTACAACTCTGTTTCCCTAATGGTTTTGTCATCCCTCAAATCACTTAAGCCTCTCCCTTCTTCTGCCTTTGTTTCCTCCCCTAAATGTCCCATAATAAATCCTGTGCAATCCAGAACTTTTTCCCTGCATTTCATATAATATCTCATAGCTCTAGGCAGCAAACCTCCTGGGACACCTGATCTGGAGAGCTGCTCCTGAGTGACTCATTAGGGTGGGTATGACACCTGAACCTTGGGTTAATGGTTCTCCTGGGACAGCCGTCAGAGGGGTCAGACAAGTCTCCTCAGGAGTCATTAATTTTCCTGACATTGTGTCCCTGTGTCAGAATTAAATAAAGGTGAAAAATAAATCATTCTGGTGCAAAAGTGATTCAGTTTTGCTGCTGTGGACATGCAGAGTATCAAGAGGGGTAGTAGACAAGAGCTGGTTGCAGATCTTGCTCACTTCTCTTGTTGGAAAGACTGGGCAGGATGCCCACTGCTTTGAGTCATCCTTACATGGACAACGAAGCACATCTCAGCTCAGCTGCAGTCAGACTTCATGGGTTTATGAAATTTCCAAGGCATTTTGAATAAACTCTCTTTGAAGCCCACCACCTACTTTGTAGAAGAGAAGAACAAGCCAATTACTTTTAACACTATCTCAGGCATGCCTGTGTTAAATACTTCCCTCTCTTACAATGTGGTGGCAGTGCTCACCTTTGCAGGAAGAACAGTTCTGCCTGGAAAGCCTCTGTAGGTGATCATCATGAGGTTTGGTAAGTGCTCTGCACAGATTCCTCTCCTCCTGTGTTCAGCTTTGCTAGGGATGGAATATATTTCTTCAGGGCAAGAATAAAGGATTATAGCTAGCAAAGTGAGTACAAGCTGAGCTGCCCACAGGCTTTGAGGTTTTAACTGACAGCAGTGTGGCAGCTACCTGATGGCTTTTCAAAGCAACAGGCTTTCTAGACAGACTGGAGGTGGGGTCACAGTCAGGGGTGGACTGTTGTGAAGTGTCGCAGGAGGGAGGATTGACATTTAGAGAGCACTTAAACTAATGGCTTTTTTTTATGCTGTGCCTCCTCCCGGTTCACATTCTGGGAGTATGTCCATGCTTGTGCTTTCAAAGCCAATTTTCTCGAGCTTATTGTGGGTTCCATGAAGCACATCCTAGTCCAGGGAGTTCAGCAAAAGCTGAGCTTAGTTTACTACGCTGTTTGATGTCTTCTCTTCATCCTGGTCAGCCTTGCTTTACTCTAACCATTTTGTATAACATCCCTCATCCAGCCATGCTTTTGATGTGCAGTCTATGGGCATGAAGGCAATTCAGTAGATGTGGCTCCCTGATTACAGTGTTCGACAGAATGAAGGGGACTGGGGACAGGACAAGCAGAGTTCTCACAGTCTTCTTGGCAGTAAATTGGGAAGGTAAAGGTGACCTTTTATACCTTTGCAAGAGAAACAGATTGTAAGTCTAAGTCAGGTTAGTCCTGGAGGCCTGGATCATTCTGGAGCTCCTTCCAGGCTTTCCTTGGCTTTCTGGAACATAACCTAAAGCTCCTCTTTGCAGGACACTGCCTTTCAACTGCTTTGCGCCAGAGGGAACCAGCAGTGTATGCAGAATGTTATATGCTGACATAATGAAATATTTCAAGGGCACCTCAGATGGCTGGGCTGGTTATAAATAGTACTGGAGGAAAGCTGCATGGGAGTCACATAAACCACTCCCAAAAATCTCCACAGGGGAAGTGTTTTTAATACCCACCCACTGCAATTTCATTAGCACCACCTGTCTTACATTTGGAGAAAGACAGAGATGATGTTCTCCAAATATTTGTGGTACCCTAAAAAGCAATGCATGCAAGTGGTTAAATATTCAGTGTCCCTTCATAGTCAAATATTTCTTTTTTAAGCATGCAGCTGACCATTGCCTGCCTTGGAGAGACACTTGAGGACTGCAGGATTCAGTGAGATTTCACAGCTAGTATCTGAAAAAGATTAACTGTTGGCCCTAGGAAACTTTCAGTTGAGATGTGTGCAATAAACTCAGCTATGGGAAACCAGCAGAAATTCCTGTGTATTTCATAGCTGCAAATTTTATTTAACTTTCCAAATGAATATTTGATGTGATGAGAAGATAGTAGAAAGATGTAAAATTCAGGAGGCTAATTGAGTAATATGTTAGCTTTATAATGAGTAGAAATTCTCCCATCTGTCCCAGGGAGCTAGCAGGGGATATTTGAAGCATACCATAGCTTGGTGGCTGCTCAGCAGATTTAGTTAGGAAGAGTAAATGGAAGATTTGAGACTGGTTAGACTGGTCCAAAACAGTTACTGAAATTTTCCTCAGGATATGGACAAACTTTATCAGACTTCCTCCTTCTTCAGCCACCCTTACTTTCAGACCTAGGACTTCAGCCTGTTGCAGTAATGCCAGGTAATTCCTGCAGTGATTCCTGACTAGGACATCTCTAGTCCACATCCCAGCTTTTCTGATAAATGACGAGGTGCAGTGGTTCATTTAAACCGGGGGGTGGCACTGTTAGAAAGGAATGAGAGGTCAAGTCTGCTCTGCAGCTCCCAAAAAGGCAAATTCACAAGGAGACGGATAATCGGGTGGGACAGCGGGATGGAGTGTATGACCCGATCGCCTAGGCTATCGCTACACCAACACTGAACCCTCGGCGGGGGTCACCTCTGCTCAAGATTTAGCAAAGACACGTGATGGCAGAAAGAAAGAATCACTGGTTTCTTCACTTCTTGCCCTTCAGACCCTGTACCAGAACACAGATAATCCGGCAGGTTTCTTCTTGCAGTGCCTATGTTTTTTAATGTTTCTGAAGGTACAACACAGAGAAGACATACATGCCCAGGTTTTCCTCTTAAGGCACCAGATCTTCTGGAAACCCTTTTCTTCTTTGTCAAAACAACAAAAAAACCCCAGAACTGTCAGGAATGCTACTGAGAGATTGACACTTGCAAAATTAAAGACGTGCCTCATGTTTTGCATGGTGATCTGGTGGTGCTGCTGTTCAGTACAATTACCTGTGAGACAAAAGAGAGAACTTGAAAAGTTTTGAGGCATAAGACACTGACTTCACTCTTAGAAGTTGTGATTCTTTCCAAGAGAGAGAGAGAGGAAGAGTCTCTCTGCCCCAGGGTGCATTTATTTCATGGCTTCTCCTCTTGTGGGCCAGTGACATAAAACTTAGCATTTCCCAAAATGATCAAACACCCAATAGTCATATCCAGAGCTGTCTCTGTTTGATCTCTTCCTGTAGCTTGACGGTAAAGAGCTGATACCTGTCTGCTAGAAGGCGGACACCAGCAGGTTGGTCACTGTGCAGCACTTGAACTGTGGAGTCACCAGCTGTATTTCTCCAAGACTAAATTTACAGCAGCAATTTTTGGAAGTTATCAAAGTTCACCACATTGTGGAAGAAATGTCCTTTATTCTTTCCTCTCTTTGCCTTGTCCTTTGGACAACTACGCTCCAGGTAATGCCGTGCTTTGATAAATTGACTGACGTGCAGCTCCTTTAGGTTTTCAGAAGGAAACAGTCCCTTGATTCAAGAGTCTGTGCAGTTGCCCAGCAGCGTGGTGCTGTCAGCAGACAGCATCCCAGTGCAGAGCTCCAGGGCCTGGCCAGTGGGCAGGTGCAAGCTGGTGAAAAACTGAGTAAAACTTCTCGTCTGCCATTGCAGAGATTTGCATCCTCATTCCATGCAGACTGTCTCTGTTTTTCACACTGTGGCTGAGAAGATTTAGGGGTGCATCACTCAGAACCTCTAACAACTAACCTGGGTTGTGAGTATGTGCACAGACACAGCTGCTGGATGTCTCCCATGACCCCATTCATGCTGGTTAGCACTGCTCTCTAGGTATGTAAAGTGGATGAGTAAAGGAGTCCTAAAGGTATCGTCATGAACCTCTTTTTCTGATCTTGGTTTCTAGGTAAATTCATTAATTCATATCTGCTGTAGTATTGTCATGGGTAATTCGAACAAGAATTTGTGTTAGATTTCTTTTAGAAAGGCAGCTGAAACAGCTATCTCACCACCCAAACATTTTCAGTGTTAATATTTCTTCTGCATTCCCTGACCTGCCAATATAAACTGCCACTGAGGATCTCCTAGTAGAGCTGTAGTAGTAAACATAATTCTTTTGGCAATCTGTAGCTGTTTTATAAATTTAGACAAACTAAAATAAATAAGCATTTCTGAGTAATATATTGAAGTTTCAAAAAATGATACATCTATTTTGGAGCACTTTTTTACTAAATAAAACATCTTTTATTAAGCAAAAAGGTGATTCAAAAGAGAAAGTTAATCTTTTAGCTTTTAGTTATATCAAAAATCACTGATGTTTCTTTCTACATATCCATCTTTTACAGTTCTCATGAGAATACTCATATCTCCCCTTGGGAGAGTCCTGTATTTAATTAAATACATGTATAATGGTAGTGCAGTGACTCACATTTAACTTTTCACTCCCATATAACCTACTTTGGATGACACATCTTCAGTGCATGAGACGTTTAAGACTTCTGGTGCAGGCATATTTTTATACAGGAATTGCCATTTCTGACTCTGGGAAAACCTGTGGTTTCAGACTTTCCCCTCAGCGCTGGAACAGGACTGCTTCCTCACAAGGCTCCTCCCTCTGGCGTGAGACCAGAGAAGGGCAACAAGGCTGGTGAAGGGTCTGAAGCACAAGTGTTATGAGGAGCATCTGAGAGAGCTATGTGTGTTTCACCTGGAGAAAAAGAGGCTCAGGGGAGACCTTATCACTCTCTACAGCTCCCTGAAAAGAGGCTGTAGCTAGGTGGAGACCAGCTACTTCTCTCAGGCAACAAGTGACAGGACAAGAGCAGTCAGTCTTAAGCTGCAAGTGGATATTTAGGTTGGACATTAGAAGGAATTTCTTCACAGAAAGGGTGATTAGACATTGGAATGGGCTGCCTAGGGAGGTGGTGGAGTCAGCATCCCCGGAGGTGTTTTAAGCTAAAACTGGATGTGGCACTTAGTCAAAGCAGTCTTGATTGGTCAAAGACTGGACTTGATAAATTCAGAGGTCTTTTCCAACCTAATCAGTTCTGTGATTCTATGCCTGCACTGCCTCCCCCATCCCCAACAACTGCACTGGGCCACCATAAAATTCGCCTTTGACAAAATCATGGTGCTTTCTTGGAATTTGGACACCCAGGACCAGCCCCTTCCCACTGTGAAGAGCGAGGCATGCGTCTGCTGACAGGGAAGGTTGAGGCCCTGTGAGGGCAGCTGGCTGCTCTGGCTGCGAGCCAGTCAAGCTGGCAGGAGTACCCAAAATACATTAGCGAAACTACTTCAGCTCTGATTGATGACTTTATCCCTCACTTAAATTCCATTAGTTAATTTTGCAGGCCACAGCCTGAAAGTCAAACTGCAGTAATATAATTTGGGTGAATAATAAAAAAGGAAAAAGCAAAACCACCCTTACAAATAGTCAAGAAACATCTATTCTGCATAATGCTATGCAATATGTTAGAGTATCTCTTAATTCAATCCAGAATAAAGTTTATTAATCTAGATTTATTTTCTGAAAGGTTGTGTATTCTCCTTATTTGAGGGTGCAAGCCATTGTCTCATTGCTTTATTAATGCAGAGAATGTCAGTTCACGTTTCCTAGCAATCTTCTTTAGTCTGACTCCTTTATACATTTGCTTTGCTTAGTCTGCTTCCACACTTCAGGTCAAAAAAAGAGAATTACAGTTGCCCCAGGAAAGACAATTTCTATATTAAAATTCATGGTAAAATGAGTTTTCTGCAAGTGGTCTGATAAGTGTGTTCTTTTTTAATTGAACTTTTTAGCCTATCAAGACTAAGGAAGTCATGCTGGTGATTTAGTACAGCAGAAAGTACCTCTGCATATTTTGATACTTGCTCTTCTCATTTCTCTATGATTTATTGCTGTTATATACCTTAGAAGAGCTGAGCATTAGAATAGATAATTTTTATTGTACTGCCAGGCTGTAAGAAATGGATAGAAATACCTGGTTTTGTTTAAGAAAAGTTACACTGGACTTTAAACTAAAACATACCACTCATGGACTTACAAATAAAATCTTTCTCTCTGGTTAGGAACAGTGCTTGTCTTCTATTCAGTGTTCCCCTATGGAATTTGCAATAGAGTGGATGGGATCCTCACATTGTCTTCATTTCCACCTGGAAAAGAGACAAAGAAAGAAGCTCAGAGATGGGAAGAACAAATCATTCCAGTTTTTGATCATCAGAATATTTTGGGACAGAGACAATCACTGCTTACTGAATTTACAGGACTTGGAAGTACTGGTGAAGAGTTTTGAGTTCTTTTGTTTGGAGCCTTGTTCTCTCACCAGAGAAATAAGTAAAAAATTTGGTCACAGTGAGGATTAAATGGTGGACAAGTGTTGTGTTCTTGACAGCTGTCTGCTGGGGGAAGAGAAAGAGAGTATTGCTATGACAGACTAAAATAAAAATTTTTGGGGAAGTGATATCCCTGTCATAAACCTGGATGCAAGTTCCCTTGAATACGACATTAATTTTACAGATTGAGTCCAATCGTGTAGCATAGTTCTAAGTGAAATATTTCATTTCACACTTTTTGGTTATTGCTTGATGAGTACTTGTCTTGGAGCGTCTGAAATCCCAATGCATCTTTTGACTAAGAGAATAATTCAATAATGTTTGACTTGGCTGAGCAGTGTGGCCAAAACTGCTGCAATCTGCACTGGAGCATGCCTGCACCCTCTTATTCCATCTCTGGAAAGACAGCAAGGCTGTTTTCACATCATCTATCCCAGTGGGGGAAGTAAAGACCTTGAAGAGCTGGGGAGGAACATCCTCCACAGAAGATTTGTCACAAGCAAACTCTGTCCCTTTGGGCTGGTATGGGATGAAATTCCCCCCAGGGTCTGCAGGCTGGCAGACAAAGACTTGGACAGTAACTGAGCTCTGTCTGGCTTTAAATTTCACCTTCCCTTTCGCCACCCCCCCCCCGCCCACCCCGCCACCCCCTCTCCG
>VYZT01040009.1:28838-41298 GCA_013400735.1 Pomatostomus ruficeps
ATGTCGCCGCTGTAAGATGTTAATTAACATCCACCTGACGGAGACATGGCTGCCGGCTGCCGTTGTTACTCATTAGGTCTGCAGGATCAGGTCTGAGCCAGAACCTGGGAGGAGGTTTCTGAGGAACTGTCCTGTCCCAAGGCCCTGCCTGCCAGCTTCTCTGCCTCGTTAGGTAACAGATGAATGCTGTTCAAAAGAAGAGTTAATAGCAAAATGACTAAAGAGTGACACTTGGTAAGCAGCCCAGCAGTTGGAGGCACAAACTGTATGATCCTTCTTGCAAAAATTTTGGTTAGTCACCAGCAGCTCCAATCTGCATGTGCAGGATTCCTGAGACCAAGAACTTGGAGAGGGCTGCCTGGGGTGGCTCTCCTGGAGCTGCGCAAGGGGAGGTGGAGAGAAAGCTAACTTGGAAATCTTGATAGCCGTGTCAACACGGAAGAATTTCATTTAGCAAAACCAAGAAACCATTTTCCCCTTCCTGACAAGGACCCTAATGCAGCAATCTCAGATGCACTGCGCAGCGTGTGTGTGCAGGGCACATTATAGATGAGGGCAAATAGCTGCACATTTCACTGATAACTCTGCAGGGTGCTTCAGAAGACTGGCCATTTCGGGCTTCTGATTCTTCTGTCTGATAATTGAATTTCATTTCATCATGCTCATGAGATCTGCTTGAATGTGCTTCCCTCCCACCCTGGGAAAGTAGAAATTCTGAGAGGGAGAAAAGGAAATTTTCCTGGTTCAGCTAGAAGAACTAAAGATTTCAGCCTCTTTCATGATATGATAATATATGCTGTGATTGGCCCATTACTACTAACACAAGGCAGCATAAAGTGAACCTGAAAATAGAAATAAAAGAGACAGAGAGACTCCTAAAGACCTTAGCTGCTCATAGCAGCATCCACTTTTGCTTTAAGCCTGTCTCTGGCACAAACTGAACCATCTAAGTGTAAAAATTTGAAACTTCTAGTGAAAATGGGGTGCATAGTAAGGGGGAAGACAGTTTCATTTATGATCAGACAACAGCTAGAAATTACTTGTAAGACATGGGACCTGTGCATTTTTAACTTATATGGGAAAGAGCATTTTTTCTTTAGAGAAAAGTGCAGCTAAGAGGAAAATACTTGCATTACTTGACTGGAGCAGTTGCAAAACTTAGAAAATGGCTGTAACTTGATGAACCCACTGGAACAGTGGGTTCATCAAGTTCTGATGAACCCACTGTTCTGATTTATTTCCTACATGTGCCAGGGACAACTCTTGGCAGTATTATAATTATATTGTTTTTAATTATGTCCACCTTTTGACATTATTGATTTTGTCAGGTTTTACTATTCCAGCATGCTAGACTTCATCATCTATCATTAGATAGGTTTGCACATGGCCTAGAAAACATGCTGCAAAGAGTGACTATGGTGTCACCAGGAGTTATTTCGCCGCAAACTCCTCCTTCTTTCAGGTGTTAACTCTGCTTTCTTCATGTCCTGTACCACTGTCTCCAAGATGCTGTGCTATGCTGATGCACAAGGAATAATGCAATGCCAACAGTTAACAGACCAGGGAAGCAAATTGTAGTTTATAGCTGGGCTAGAGTTATGTAGTTACATACTGATCTAACTATATGTCTGCAGTTCTAGTGAGCTGTCACAGCAACTTGTGCTTGTACACAAGACAAAACAATTTTTACCAGAGGAAACAGTTGAAGAGCATTTCCTCTTTCTGAGCCTCTTGTCATTTTGTGTAGCATCCCCTTTCTAGGTTCTGTATCGTAAGATCGAGCAGCCAATGTTATTAGCTTCTCCCTCTGGTCCAGCAATTTTTGGGGTATATTCCTTAATCCGAATCTGATCAACCCTCTTGCCATTTTGGCACCTTTTGTAAATTCACTAGGTTTTCTCAAATGCCTGGAAAAAATTTGAACAGAGAATTCAAGATTTATTCACATACACAGGGAGATAATAATTATGTTCCCTACAGTGTCTTCCACAGCTTGTGTAATAATTCTGAATATGTGAATGTTTTGACTACTGCTGAGTACAGAGCTGGTGTTTTTGGTGTATCATCAACAAAGATACCATTCCTGAGTGGTTATTATTAGCTCAGATATGATCATTTTATATATTAAATTGATGGCAGGTTTTTCTCCACCTATGTGCATAATTTTATGCTTATCCACATTGAATTTAATCTTCTCTTTTATTGTCTAGTCACTCGATATTACAGATACATATGCAAAGTCAGCTCTTGTCTGGATAATTATGTTTAGGCTAGTGAAGTTTCTGGCCTCCCCACTTCTCTTCTGACCTTTTACAAGCTTATTTGAGACTGTGTTGAACAGCAAAGGTCACTGATAAGCACTTGTTGAAAGTGCTGAAAAAAACCCCAATTTCTCCTGCTCTTTATCTTTTCTCTTTTAACCATTTACTGAAGTCTGTGTGAGGTCTTCAGCCTGCCACCCCATGGTAGAGTTGTAACTCTTGAGGGCTGTGTTGAAAGCCATCAGAACTGTCTCAAGTTGGCATGTTTACCAGGCCATCCCAAGAACACAAATAAATTAGTAAGGCACAAATTTCCTTCACAAACACCCCCGTGGCCTGTTCTCAGTGCCTGTGGTTTATCCATGTGCCTGTCAGCTCTGTTGGTTAGAAGACTCTCTGTGGATTTACCAAATCCAGGCAGAGTACTTGCAGGCCTGTGACTCCCCAGATCTCATGGCTCTGGCTCTTGGTGACCTGGTTGTCTCTAGAGAGGCTCCCAGTCAGTATCAGAATCTGGACATGTTAATCAGGTCAGATAAATATAGATTTGTCTGAGAACATGCTGGGAAGGAAAGCAGAGGGAGAAGTGGCCACAAAGAATCTTCATTGTCCTTTAGACCTCTGGGCAAAAAGGAACAGAGGCGCTTTCAACACCCTGTTATGAGTGGCAGAAGAGTGAAGACAAAAGTTGTGTGAAGGAACTTGGGTGAGGAATGAAAAGTCATTTGGGGATAATGGGAGAATTTGTGACGGAGTGCTGCTTTTTGGGAAGGGCACACAAGTATCTGTAGTCTGATTTTTAGCTAAAGTGGAGAAATAAGAAGAATTTCCATCTCCTTGTTAATGATTTATAAAGAAAAGAATAATAAATATAACTAAAAGAAGAAGTAATATTAAAAAAATCAGTCGGGTCATGTTTATTAATTTTCAAATCAAAGTCAGTTGCTCCAGCAGAGGAGAATTGATGATAGACTCACAGTGGAATGGATATTTATCCCTGGTTGTGGTGGTGTTTTATCAGTGTCAAACTATTCTGGCAGATGGAAAAAGATGATCCATGTTAGTTCAACCTTCTGCTTGTGTAGCTAATTCTCTCCCAGTGTACAAGCATACAAATGCTTGGGAGATATTTCCTGGCTGCCTGATTGCAGAGGTGCATCCAGAGTAGTTGTCTGCATTCACCTTTGGCCATCATGACTGCCTATCCCATCTGTCCTAAGACTGCTTCAGTTATTCTTGTCCTCCTTGTGAAACCTTCCTGTACCATTCTTGCCCCAGTAATCAGATGTTAAGCTTTCTCATAGTACAGAACATTGCCAAAAACCTAGTGAAATCATCAGCAGAAATAGCAGAAAGTTAACATTTTAGGTGTGACTAAAAGAGTGAAAAATAGAGTGAAGGGTTCATTACAGTAAAGGCCTTGCAGACAGGAAAAAGTAATTATTGCCACCTTGGAAAGCTTATGGCCTAGGGATGCATTTAGTGTTCAACACCTTGTGATTATTTCTCTGTTGATATAATAGAAAAATGGTGACCTTGTCTCCAAATCATAAAGGCTTCTGAAGTTCTAAAAAGTAAAGCTGTGAATTCCCCCCTCTCCAAGGCTGTTATCACTGATTCCATAATTTTCTGTTCAGCTTTCAGCAGCGTTGGTCTCATAGTAACAAAGGCATTTTCTTTTAGGTAATTGAAAAACATCTGTGAGGGCACCATAGATCTTTCCTCTCCTCTGTATATCCTTTAAAAGACCAGTGTACACATAGAGATATATCAGGATCTCCAACCCTCCCCCAAAAGCCATAGAGCTCAACATGTGAATTTCTAGGTAATTTTTTGTGTTCTTTTGCTGCAGAGCTGGCTTTCCCTAAAGAGGTTGAATGCTTAGTGATGCTGATAAGATGAATTCAGTCACAGCATTTTCATGACAGCATCTGCTCTTTTGCAATTCCCAAGTTTCTGAGCATTAATAAGCTGAACCTCAGTTATTCATAGGCACCTCTGTGATGCCAGTCAGGTTCATGGTTTCCATTACTCTGCCTGTGACAAGGCCCTGTGCCATCCTAGAAGCAGAACTGCACTTGGCTGGGCATGCCTCTCCATCTCCCTCGTTCTCTGCGTTGTGCTGTGCTCTGGTGTTGGTTTGAGTTATCAGGCATGTGATTCAGAACAACCTGCTTTCTCTTCTTCTTACAGTGCTCATATGGCAGTATAGAGCAGTCTCTGTGCAGTGTTGTGACACACAGAAAAGGGAGAATGCTGCAGAGGTGAAAAGATACTATAAAGAAAAACTGCTGGTACATGCACCAGCAAGTGAAATCTGTGAACTGGGAGAAGAGGATTATTAAGCCCTTTCAAAGATGCACCATCTAACACGAAAAAAAAAGGGGAGATGGCTTCTAACCTCTTCTGTGCTTTAATCAAATGGAAACTGGAAATCATTGAAACCATAGGAGGAAAGCCAAGCAAAGTGCAAAACCTGTATGTGCACAAGAGAGTCATAGAGAAGGAGTTCACCAGTGAAGAAAGATTCTTGTCTTTTTTGGTCATCCCATGGCTTATCTCACTTGGAAAAAAAGCAATTGGATAGTTGTTCTGAAACCAAATAAATCCTTTCCGCTATTATGTACAAGTGGTAAAAATGTATGTACTTCCCAAAGCTTTCGGAGGTTCACATAAATAATCTGAAAGAACTGGTAAAAGGGTCTTTGAGCTTACTTTCTGTTGTAGATAAACCCCAGATGCAGATGGATGATAAGCAGCAAACTTCTGCAAAGCACCGGAAAATTCTTCTTCAGAAGCTTCATTGTGTCTAGATGGCAGGAGCTGGAGTCTCTCTGGTGTCTGAAAACTGTGAACCAGGAGTTGTCATGTTGTGCCATGGGAGAAACAACCCCCAGGCAGGAGGCTTTCTAGTGATACCACCTTTTGGCTCTCTGTTGACAGAACTTTGCCCAGAACAGAAGCAAATGCCATCTCCTTGTTGCAGAATGGATAAAGGAAAGTGAGCATGGAATGGCTTGTGGCCGAGGAGATGGGGAAACAGCGTAATCAGTTAGTTTAAGGATGTAAACCGAAGGACACTGTGTCCTTCACGAGGGAGCTATACAATAACAAGATGTTTTTTAGTCAGGTAGGAATGCAGAAAGAGGATGGGAAACGGGAATGTTGGCACTAGCAAAAGGGAAACAAAAAAGGGGGGTTGACTTGCAAAAGCACACCAATAGCATGCTTGGGTTACAGAATATGGATGAGCACATTATAGAACTTATAAAAAGGCATGTAACTGATCAATAAACGAAGCTCCTTGCTAACTCATACTGAGTCGTCTGAGTTATCCCTCCGCAACATCTCCTGGCCCAGGCTGTAACATTCTTGAAGTGCCTTGTCCATATGGTCAGCTTGTTTGATTATATGTGAGAAGAAAAAAGTATTTGCAAAATTCAAGTTCCATTGCCTTTAAAACTTTCCCAGCAGATGGCCAGTAAGGACTCCACTTGATTGTGCCAAGAGTTTCAGTGTGCAGATGATAGAGGAAACTGGATAAACTTAGAAGGGCCAGGGACAAAGAGACAGACATTTTGGAGGACCTTGTGGGACTGTTTTGTCTCAGGAAGCAAGTGAAAGTAGTTGGGAACATGGCTGGAGAAACAGGTGTTTCTGTGCCAGAAAAAGGGTGTTTGCAAACACTTTATTTCAGTCCGTTTCTTCTGGCAGACTTCTCTGTTAGAAAATTACTTAGTTCATTGTTTTTCTGTTCCAGTAGCAGAGCAGAACAAGCTGACATCTAAGGGTGCTCACTAGCAAGACAAGGGTGCTATTCTTTGCTCCTTAGGGATTGCATCATGGCCTGCAATGCCTCATGTCCTGGAAAGTGCCCTTGAGGAGGAATCTTCCCACTGAGGTGTCCATTGCCTGTGAGGGCTGTAGGAGGTCTTTTGGAGAGAAGGGAGACCGATGGGTCTGCGTGCCTTGCTCAGGCAGCTGTTTCCCAGCTGGCATGTTTGAGGAAGCAGGAGCAGCTTAGCAACCACTGTCTGACTCGTGGCCAAACCCCTGTGCTCCTAAAGGCTTTAAGTCAGCAAGTGCAAAGGAGCAGATGAGCTAACTGAGTTTGTCACCTGGGCAGTACCTCTGTGAAAGAACTGAGATTGTGAGAGTCACTGCTCTGGCAAGTGAAAGGACTTGAACAGCCACAACCCATGTGTAACGTACTTTTGTCCATCTCTGGCCAATGTTACTTCTTTCAAGTCGTGCTGGGCAAGTGCTTCACAGCCAATGCAGTCTCTGAAACATGTGGCAATAAGTGGGTCTTGATGCAGTTTCTGAGCCTGAGGAGATCTTGAAAAGCCAAGGCAGATTATGATTTAGGGTAGTTTTGCATGTTGAAATTTTGATAAAATCCAAAGGCTGGCTTTCTAAGTCTAGCATCTGTTGTCCTGGAAAATTTGTGTCTGTTGCACTGTAAACTGAGGGATCAATCTCCTTGTGAAAAATGTTTTTTGAAATGGGAGACTAAGGAAGCAAAAATAAGAAACTTGTTGTGTTCGTGATACTATCCTGGAAACCAGCTAAACTCCACTTGCAAGTGAAAAACCTGCTCTCTGTTGTTTCTGGTTTTTTTCCCCTCTGGTAACATAAACAGCTTAACTTGTCAGCAGTGACATCAGTTATACACAGATGTGTTTGCGTGGGTTTTGTGTAAAGCAGATTTCTTTATTTGGAGTTATTTCAGCAAAACATTTCCCCCTTTACTATCTAAAGGATGTATTGAGACTACAGTGTTTTCTAAGCAATTAGATTTTCTATCCTACTGTTCTGGTCTTCACTGATCCATGCAAGTGATTTTAGATGGGGAAGTTTGAGCTGGCCTGCCTGCTATGGGGCTTTTGCACATTGCAACAACCTGCAATGAACATAGCAACAGATGGAAACACTGTGTAATGTGGTGAGGGAGGAAAGCTTCTGAAGGTCAGGGCTATAGCAGTCCTTGGGGACGGACAGTGAGCTAAAACAATGCCACAGGAGTAGTTATGGGGATGATCTCCTAGGGGCTGGAGGAAGGGTGAGGTCACCCTGTGTCTTCCTCAAAAGCTGGTGTTCTGTAACACCTTTTTTCTTCTTTTTTCTTTTTCTGCCTTGTGGGAATTTTCACTGCTTTATTTTATTATTCCCTCCTGATTCAGAACAAAAGGTTAGGTCTAAAAATAAACTGTGGACTGGAAACAAGAAAAAAGAAACCATCAGCCTACACACACACACACATATGCACATACATCTCAAAAGAAGAAGTGAGATTAGTACCAAAATCGAGTTACAAATAAAACAAAGAAGATTATAAATCTCCTCTTTTCTTGAAAAGTGTTTATGGGGACCATTGGCAGAAATAGTGTTTTTACAAGTGGTTGCAGGCTGGTAACTTTAGGGTTGTGTTTATCCTCCGCTGGGATCCACTGTTCATTCCTGCACTTGTGTTTGTTTAACTGATCCCATGGGACTAGTTCTGTAGTACTTATCCTTTGGCTAGTTGATGCAATTGTCCGCTAATGTGCCATTGGTCTTCCATGAGACTTGCACCAATTCCCTCATCAGGATTTGAAGAGATTCCCCACCCTCATCACCAGCAATGATTTGTTTTTTTTAGTTTTTCCCTGAATTTTATGTTTTGGATGGGTCTGCCTTGTGCCATGTGTGTGTGCAGATGGGGAAGGTACTGCCTTCTTTCCCAGCTGGCTCTTCCATGCTGTCTTCTCAGGGACAAAAAACTTGTTTTATTTTCATTCATTTGCTTTTCTTTTCCCAGTTTGTTTTCTTAGAGAGTTTCCAGCCTCTCCAGGACTGTCCTCATTTCTCATCACACGGACCCAGTGGTGAATTTCAGTGTTGTTGAGACTGCCACAGAGAGCCACGGTGAGCTGCACAGGTGAGTTGCATGCCCCTTTCTGTTGAGTTTTCCCAGCTGACTGCCTGTTGCCGAGTGGAGTCAAGCCTCCCCATCTGCAGCTCACACCACGGCGAGGCATCGTCTTCAGGAAGCGCTGTAAAAGCTTTTCACCATCATTAGCAGAGGACCAGGATAATAAGTTTTTTCTGCAGCACCCACTCAAGTGGGCAGATGGCTGCTAGGTACAATGCTGTGACAGAGGCATTACACTCAGTTATATGGTTCCTGTTTCCACATCTGGATTGTTGAGTCAGCTGGCACTGCTGGAGGAATTCTTGCCTTTATCAGCAAACTCTGTTCCTCCTGGCTCAACCCTTTGCAGTAAGAACAAAGATCACTGCTAGCAAGTGGTTCCTCCTGACCCCAAAATGTACATTCCTCTGTCACTTTTTTTTAAACATTTTGTCTGTTAGTTGTAACTGAGAGAAGATGGCGTCTGTGATCTGTCTTTCATCATGTACAACATACAAAAAGACATGAAGAGGTTGTACAGGGAATTTAAAGAGGTAGTCCAGAGCTTTCCACTGGGAATTGTGAATTATTCTGGTAATGTTTTATTCAGAGCCTCCAGGATTTTAGGGGTTAAAGGAAGGTTAGAACATCTGTGAAATTATCCCGTTCTCATTCAGCTGAAGTTCTGGAGTTTGGTGTTTGGCAGAGAATATATGAAGGACAATTTTTGTGGCACCCCAGCAGGTCGACTTTTATGCAGGAGCAATGTGACAATATGTGATTTTCTAAATGCATTTTAGATGTGCTTGGTAAGAAATGTTTCTTTTGTTTTGTGATTTCTCTGTTAAAAAGCATTTGGAAAAAAACCTATACCACCTCAAACAGACAACTTTGATTCCTACAAACAAGGGAATGGAAGAATGGTGTTTTGCCTGCTTGTCCACAGGTGTTTTCTGAAACAGTAGTCTCAGTCGGTTCCTTCTAGGTGATATTTGTGATAAGCTGGAGGCTACAGCATTTTATGGACAGTCAGGGAAGATTTTGGCAAATTGGTGTACCTTGGTAGACATAATTTTACTGTCTATTGCTTATTATAGTGTTTACCAAAGCATTTAATGTGCTTTGATGCTGATGTGTGTGTCTCAGTACTACCTGATATTTAAACTTTGTTTACTTCTTATGCAATCTGATTTATATTGCAGCAAAACTTCTGTCAGTGCTTGTGCCCATAACTTGACAGTCTGAGAGATGGAGCCCATAAATTTCCAAATGAAATATAACAAACCTTGTCAGAATCAACACTGAATCACAGAATCAATACAGCTAAAATGATCATGAAAAGAGCATCTTCAGGATGTGTACAATTTGTTCAGGGAGAGAACTCTGGAAACTAAAGGAAGAAAATAATTATAAGATATTAATGGCTTGGTGTACTCTGTTCAAAGCCCTGCCCAGGTGTTTGTGTTCATGCTCTGTCATGAGGGATTCTGTTGTAAAAAGGAAAGTATTTTCTCTTTGGAAATAAAATTCTGGCAGTCTGGAAGATGAGATTTCTTAGTCTTCCTCCTGTTCAATCTCCTGTGTTTGTGTGCCAAGTATCTTAGACAGCATTTGGTATGTGTGGATAAGAGATGGAGTTGAGCTTGAATTCATAATAAGTTTGAATCTGAAAATAGATTTTTGAAGACTTTTTTTCTAATCCAGAAATATGCCAAGGGAGAGTTGCTTGAAATTGTCAGTGCTTGCAGCAACAAAATGAGTGAAGATGAAAGTCTAAATCTATAATGCAAAATATTCTCCTAAGCAGTCAAATCTTTGCTAAAGGATGGTTCTAGTGTGGTACGCACTGTGTGACCAGCATTTGCATCTCCAGCTCTCCTGCCCGCTTGAGCAAGGTGTGTCCCAGTTCCTCACCTCTACAATTTAGTGCAGTCTTGTGAAGAACAGATTACCTTCCCAAAGTCTGACACACCAGGTCCTCTCCCAATTCCCAGGCTCAGCCTGCTGGTGAGTTTCTCCATGGCCTTGTCCATGCCTGAGATCCACATGACAACAAGTGTCTCTCAGAACAGAGCTAGAGCAGCCTAAAATCTGCTGCAGAGGTCTGGCTTCTGCTTTGGGACTTCAGTATGGTACTGAAATACAAATAAATGTAATCCAACAATTAAGAGTACCTTGGTAAACAGAATTACATAGTCTAATGCTTGGTCTATATGAATATATTAAAATATTTCTCCTCAGGAGGATAACCCCATTCAGTTGTGAGAAGGAACACCTCTCTAAGCAGAAAAATGCATCTTTTAGAATAAAGAAAGCTAAGCGGGAAAAAGGAAGTATTCTCTGAGTTTTGCTGCATAGAAAGGAAATAAAAAAACAGGTTTTGCAACCATAGTGAAGTACAAAACTTTTCCTTGCTTCCACCAAGTCTTCAACTTATCAGAGATTAAAGCCTCATGTCACTGCTGAGTACTCTGTCCTTGATTTTTTTGCCCTCAGGCCAGGCTGACCTCTTCCCAGGAATGGCACAGATATCTTCAGGGGGCCAGGGAGCTGTGCTCATACATAAATAAGCTGATCTTTCTGATGTGAATCTCACAGCTACTATTGATTTCATTTTATCAGAAAGTACACTGAAGTGGAAAAATGAAAACTTTGTCTTGTGGAGTTGTTCTTCATTGGATTTTTATTATGTGTGAAGGCACATTTTCTATTTCAAAGTCATTAGAAGAGAGTTTTTGTTTAACGCAGCAGTGTCTGGACTGCAAAACCTTCTATTTATCTCCTTTCTGAAGATTCCTGTCAAATTTGAGGCAGTGTTGATTTAATAAAAATCTTTCTCATCTAGGGATGTATTTCATGATTTTTTAACTCTAGATTTAACAAAGTAGTTTGAAAAAGTGTTCTGGATAAAAGTTCCCTACAAGGAATAGAAACAGGAGTCTGTAAAGCCTTTCCTTCCTTAGCTGGCGAAGCATAAGCATTCATAGCTGAAGTCTCTCATACCCATGGAGCCCCAAGCTTATTCCATGTGAGCTGTTACGAACTCCCCAGTGTATCATATGGACCACAGAATCCACAGTCACAGAGAGATGGAGGTGAAAGAGCAGCTCAACCTTAGTGTTTCTTTATGGTGGTGTCATTATTGGAGCCAGACAGTGCATGAACAGCTGCAGCTTAGCAAACTTTCTGTTCAGTCATTTGCACATTGTGAAAAGCATTTTAATTATGTGAAATTCTTTTTTATAGCCTCCAAGATGGAGGCTATGAGACCCTGTTACTGGTATCAGCTTAGTTGACCAGATACAGGAGAACTAAAAAGTGAGCAGTAAAAGATTTAGCTCTTGAGTTACCAGTTTACATTTGAAACATGTTAAGAAGTGATACAGCTTGTATGGAAGCAGAATTCAGAAGCAACTGTGAGCAGATTTCTTATCTCAGACCACCCTGGGAATGAAATGAGTCACAGAAGATTTCAGCCCAAATAAATTGGAAACATTTAAAAATTCCACTGAAACCAGCATGTGGTACTAGTAAATGAAATATGACATTGCTCAATCCCAAGTCCTGTGGTTAAATGCAAAGCAACTCAAATAACTCAAATTAACAAAATAACTCAACCAGTACCGCAGGAGGGTTAGACTGTATGAACTCCTGCATTCACCTGTAACCATGCCTTTAAAAACCGTGAAAGGTTTAGTAGCCTCTTGTGTTATTTGTGCCAAAGAAAAATTTCCATAAATAGGAAGCTAGCTAGAAGGTAGGTAACTGCTTGAAAGTAGTGCAGTGCCAAGGTCACATTTGCAATTGTAGTTACTCAGTCCTTTGAAGACTATAAATCTTCAGAAGCCTAGTAAGTCTAGGTTAAAAAAGTTATAATCCACACTGATGAAGGAAGGCCCATAGGCATCAAGCGTGAGCACAGCTGATTCATTTATAGAAGATGCTGTGGGGCATCTCTAGAGCTGCCACACTCAGCAAATGTGTGAAATCTTGCAGGAGGGAGATACAGGCTCAAATACAACTACCTCAGTAGAACTGAGTAGGAACTGTAGTGGATATGAAAATTTACTGAATCTATGCAAATATCAAATCAAATCCTACAGCAATGTCCATCTACTGCTTAAGTTGGCAGGAGTTCTATCCCTCACGAGGAGCCAAACTGCTATCAGGGAGAAGGTCAGGTTTTTTTCTCAGTGAATTTGCACTGACTATGCAGTAAGGAAATACAGACCTGCCCAGGAGATTTGCTTTTCTGACTGTTTTAACACTTGTGAAGTGCTTTAAAAATAAAAGTCCCAAATATTTG
>VYZT01040010.1:0-24286 GCA_013400735.1 Pomatostomus ruficeps
ATTATTATTATTATTATTGCCTTGGAATGACCAGGGGGGAGCCAGGGTGGAATTCAGTGCAGCGGGGACATGGCCAGCTTGCTCCAGAGGCTTCTTCCCCTACAGAGCACAGAGCTAAAGCAGCTCATGCTGCCAGCCCCTGACTCAGGAATCAGTCCCTCATCCATTCTAATTTGCTGCACCCAGCATCTGCACAGAAACCTTTTTTAAGAAAGTTAAAAAAGACTGCTATTTGATAAAACCTCTATTTAAAAAAAAGGATCATTTTTCTGTGATCAAGAAGTAATCGAAATAATTCCTTCAGAAATTCTTTTAAGACTGAAACTAGAATTTGACAGTGACTCAAAAGAATGTATTTTGACATTTATAAAAGTGTTGAGCATTTTTCTCTTATACACATCAGAGATACAAGCATTCTCCTAAACAAAGGTACATCTTTTTATATACGGGGAATTTGCAGTCCTCTTTTAAATTGCAGTGTTACAATTTCTAGATTAGAAGAATAAAAAATATTTCAGTGATTCAAAACACCATGAAAATCAAGAAGCTTTGACAGTTTTAGATGAAGAATCAGGGTGAATATTATTTTCTGCAATAGCTTCACCAAGGAATGGAATTTACAGTGCTCCCTTTCCCTGATTAAGCCCAGTTTCAGCTTCCTGACAGCTTCTTGAGAAAATGCTCCCAGTGTGGTCCAGCTCCTCCAGCAAGGGAGAACTACAAAATAGAAGGACTGATGAAGGGAGCAGAGAGAGCAGCATCCTTTCCTGAGTTATTCACGCAAACAAGGTAATTTTCTGCACAAAGAAGCCTGCAGCCCGTTGTTTACAGGCAGACACAAAACCTGAATAAAAGACAGTCATGGGTACGCTTTTCTCTCACACATTTGGGGTTTCTACCTCTGTTTCTCTCGCTGGCTTCTGGTCATGCTGTTTGCAGTTCACAGCACAAAACTGGGGCGCTGTTCATGGCCTGACTGGCATTTGGCTCTCAGTGTGCCCAGTTTTGTGTTCGGCTGATGCAGGAAAGTTCTTAAATAAATCTAACATCGAATTTGGCATTGGAATAGTGCAAGAATCACACCCTGCAGGGTAGGATTTGCGTGGGGGCTTTATGCAAATATCTGTAAGTATTTAAACCTTCCAAACACTCACACATTTTGGTTCCTGATTTTTCACCTAATGCATATTCTCTGCTGGACTATTTAGAGATCACCTACAAGCATTTTTGTTTACAGAGTAAGTTAATTAATATTGTTAATACACCAGGCCATGGGGTGAAACTTCTTTATCTGCTGCAAATGCATTCAAGAGTCTGCTGGTGCTGAACACCAAGGCAAAGCAGTCAAAGCTCAGGAACCTTCCAGATAAACCTCCAGCAAATTTTCAGTGAATTTGGGCTGATAGAATATTCCCCCTTAAGCAATGTAAAAGCAGATGCTTTGAATCCCTTCAAATTACTGCTATGTGAATAAAAAATTTTTAAAGTTATCTGTAGTTAAGAATTCCAGGTTAACATTAAAAAAACCCCACATTGAAAAGAGCAGATTGGCCAATCCTCCCCAAGCCTTGATTTATTTCAGTTCCATGCATTTTAATAGCATCAATAAAATTTGGAAAGGCCTGACGAACACGGAAAGTCCATAGGACCGGTGACAACTGGGTCATGAAGAAAGGCCTGGCTCAAAGGCCCTCCTAAGGCTGTGGAGCAGGGATGGAACAGGGGCTGTCTGCTCCCCAGACATGAGCCCCACGTCCCTGGCTGGAGCTTGGCTGGAGCAGGACTCTCGGTTTGCCCTGTTAAAGGTGCTCCAAGAGGAAGCTGGGATGCAGGGAGTGGTCAGGAGTGCCCTGTTAGCCAGGACCCAATTAGGAGCCTGGGGTCTTGATTAGAGCCCCCAGCCCAGTGACGAATCTTTAACGGGATAGTGACAGGATTGGACAACAACCAAAGAGACAGTGGTGGCGGGGGAATTCACAGGGTTTGTGTTTATAGCTCAGCCTGACACATTTAACGAAATCAGAGAAAATGGAATCGATCCCTGGTTCATTCAGGGCTCCATCCCACACACCGAACACAGAGCCAGGCACCGGGAACTCGGTAAGGGTGACTTTCCTGAGGCTCTTTGTCCCTTGATGGAGCAGCTGTTTGTGGGGTAACACACACCCCACAGACACAGGGACATGTGAGAGGGTGACACACACCCCACAGACACGGGGACATGTGAGAGGGTGACACACATGGGGACATGTGAGGGTGACACACACCCCACAGACACGGGGACATGTGAGAGGGTGACACACACCCCACAGACACGGGGACATGTGAGAGGGTGACACACATGGGGACATGGGGACATGTGAGGGTGACACACACCCCACAGACACGGGGACATGTGAGAGGGTGACACACACCCCACAGACACCTGGACATGTGAGAGGGTGACACACACCCCACAGACACCTGGACATGTGAGAGGGTAACACACCCCACAGACACGGGGACATGTGAGAGGGTGACACACACCCCACAGACATGGGGACATGTGAGAGGGTGACACACACGGTGTAGACACGGGGACATATGAGAGGGTGACACACACCCCACAGACACGGGGACATGCGAGAGGGTGACACACATGGGGACATGGGGACATGTGAGAGGGTGACACACATGGGGACATGGGGACATCTGATACACATTGCAGTGGTGCCCACAGGCTGGAAATTCAGTTTTGCACTTCTCCTGTGTCCCTGACCATTGGCACCCATTTGTTCTGGACAGCAACCTTCAGACAACAGGGAGAGCAGGAGAACAGCTGGGTGAGCTCCCTGACTCGCCAGGCCAGCAACACCTCTC
Source organism: Pomatostomus ruficeps (assembly GCA_013400735.1). Classification (NCBI taxonomy): domain Eukaryota; kingdom Metazoa; phylum Chordata; class Aves; order Passeriformes; family Timaliidae; genus Pomatostomus; species Pomatostomus ruficeps. Next base: position 2,860 of record VYZT01040010.1, read on the forward strand.
CCAACTCAACCCAGAGCACCTCTAGAGCTTCTCTGGCACAGACTGCCAGGGGTAACATTTCCCTTGGCTTCCCAGTCCACAAGAGGTGAGAAGAGACCTCCAGAAGTGTCCAAGGAAACATCCCCTTTAAAGAGGCACAGGCAAAGCCCCTGTGGGAGCGATGCTGGCTCTGAAAGCTCCCTTCATATGCAAAGAAAAAAGGAGAAATATTTCCATAATGCTGCAGGCCATAGGCTGCCTCCAGTTCTGGGAAATTCACTTTGAAGTATATGGATTATAGGCAGCCATCCAAGCCACATATATAAATATCCCATGTAAGTCTGGGCTGCAAGACCCAATATTCTTTCAGAATAATAAAGCTCAACAGTTTTTTAGCTGAGTATAGAGAAAAAAAAAACAACAAGTCAAATGAAGTGCTGATACTGAAAACTCCAGAAATACCCTCATTTCTTTAAATATAAAATGGCATCTAAAAGGCAACTCAGTTGTCATTTGCTGAAGATGTGGAAAACATTTTGTAGGGTTTTGTCCATTGTGAATCAAACTTCAGCTGCTTCTGTCCTTAGCTGCCCCCAAGGGCTCCATCTGCAGGTGGGGCAGCACCAGGAGCAGCCTGTGGCATTTGCTGTCATTGGAACCTCTCCTGAGAGTCCTTCAGAAAAGTGGAAAGGGATCTCACAGTAAATACAGAACAGCAAAGCCCTTTCAGAAATGCAGGAATGAATGCATGAATGAATGCATGAGTAAGTGAATTACTTGTTGTGCTAAACAAAGTGTTTGAAGGCTTGCCCTGAAAGCAATCCCAACACAAACATTTTATTTCCCTGCTACAGCTCACCCTGATCTCCAAAGGAGCAGTGCTGGAAATTGAAACCACTTTTTACAGACCCTCAGAGATGTCTAAATACGTTTTTTGCCTCATGGCAGTTGCAAAACCAAGCTGCATTTTCTTTTCCTTTTTTGACTGATTGTAAATGAGCATTATCCTAACGAATCCCGTACTGATTTTTGGGATGGCGATGCACTAGCTATCCCACTTTTACTGGCTATAAGCAGAATCCTGCTGGCCTAAAATCTCTTATTTCAGTGCACTAAAATGGCAAATCTTGGGTGTGATGACTTTGAGCCGAGCGGGGAATCAGGAGGCCTTCCTTCACAGGATCTCAGTTCTGGAGTTGCATTTATCCACACAGAAACTCTGTGGGTTCACACTGTGCTGTTGTTTCACCAAACCCCCAGATTTAAAAGAAGCACAGGAATGATCCATGGACTGCAGGCCACGTAACCCAAATCCTGTCTGTGTCCCTCAGCCGAGTGATGAGCAGCACACACAGACCCACAGAGCTCATCTGGGTAAAACCCCAGCACCAAAACACTGCCAGGGCCCCCAGGAGCATCCTAAACCTGTCTAACCAGCAGCACATCTTCTATCCCTTGCCTGCTCACCACTGTTAGCATGGTTTCGATGAAATAAGGATGTTTGAGTGGCTCTGAAACCCAGAGCAGGGCATCCCAGAAGCCACCCTGGAAGGGCACAGCAACACAAAAAGCTGATTTTCCTGCCATCAGCCCCAGAAAGCAGTTAGCTTTCCCAGAGAAACAATGAGACTTTTCTTGTGTTTAATACTTAAACTGTGAATGAAATGTTAATAATGAATGTCAGCCTACTTCTAATTCCTCTCAGTGAAAGCATATGCTGCAGTCTGCTCCATTTCCAGTGGGAAGGAAACCGTGGGCACCGGAGTCTTTTGTTATTAAAGCATTACAGTAGCAGCGTGAGGCTGTGCAGATGTTAATTTGTCATAATTTTCTCTAGGATAATATTTACAGTCTTTCAGAGTGCATGTGTGTGATCAGCATTTTGTACCCACTTGGCAGTTTGTCTGAACATCTGCTTTCATGGTTTGTGCTCACCAAGGCCTGGCTCTTCCCCTTCTGCTCTGGGATGAAAAATAATGCTCTTGGTGCGAGGGATCTGTCACTTTTCCTGTTCAGCACACCGGAAATTTCCACTGCCTCTGTTCTTTAGGACAGACATCCCACTGCAACTCGAGTGCAGGAGAGCTTTGGGCAGGCCAGGAGTGCCAAGATCTTTAGTTCATGATGATCATCGCTGCTTTTAAAAACCATTTTAAGATGTATCCAACAAAAGCAGTTCATGGAGGGAAGGGAGACAAAGAAAGAGAAATCATTAAGTCATTAAGAGATGGAGGAGGTGGCTCAACTGCATCATGCACTGGCTTTCCTTGCTCCCTCTCTATTCTGAAATCCCAGGGAGCTGAGAACACTGCACAGGCACTAAAAGAACAGAGAAGTTGATACAGGAAAAAAAACAAGGTAAAAAACCCCAAACTTGCACAGATAAAGCAACCAAGGAAAAATTATTAAAAAATTCCACAGCTTTTAGAAACACTTAGCAATTTTAATACACCATCAAAAACCTGGCAAAATATATCTCCGAGAGCAACAAAGAGAAAAAAGAACAATGCATCCAGCAGTATCATGAAAAATGAAACACAAACGTTCACTCTAACAGCCACATTTATCCTCTGACAAAAGCCAGGTGAAAGGGCACAGTCACATGGACTTCGGAGGAAGCTATTTCCCCGGATAAATAATGCAGCTGGAAATTAGTGTCCCTGCATCTGAAAGGGATGGAGCCTTGGAGGGGCTTGAAAAGCCACTGACCTCTTCCCCTGCTCTGCAACCTGACTGACCTCAATCAAAATGACTCCTGGGGGAGGCCGTCCCTCCTCGTGTTAAAAATTCTGCTGGAAACTTTTCTTCTCAGTGAGATAACAAAGACTTCACCAGCTGCCTTGCAAGCCTGGTCCCGTGTTAATCCCCCCTTGCACTCTGAGCTGCTTCCCGTGTCCCCGTGCAGCACACTGGGTGTGCTTTGCACCCTGGATAGGAATCTGACCTGCACTGAGAGCGGGGGACACCATTTACAGTGACCTTTTAGATCCCCGATGGCTTAGAATGGATTTTGTCAGCCTGCTCCTGATGCAACAATCCCCTCTTCTAAACTTTCTACTCACTCTCCTCGGGTTTTTCTCCAGTGTCCCATTTTTCCTGTCCTCCCAACGCCGAGAGCTGCCCTGGGAGCTGTGTCCCTCTCTCTGCTGACAGTTCTGGGGCCTGTCTGTCCTGGTTTAGGGTTCATTGCACCCTCCAAACTCTCTTCTGGCATTTGTAGCTTGCTGGGTTTCCCCTGGCCTGGCTCTGAGCAGAGGATGGCTCCTGCCCAGGAGTAAGAGCTTCACACTGAATCCTATTCTCATTGAAGGCCAGATGGCTTTTCAAACTTGGCAACTTCCTTTTAATCTTGTCTTTTCCTCTAAAATCAAGAATTTTTGTCTTGGATCCCCTTTAGACCGGTGCTATCTGCAACTGTATGACTGTGCTAGCCGTTCCAGCATTCAGGAAAATGGCCCAAGAGCAGGCTTTGAAGGAATCAGGCTGATTAAGAGGTGTTGCATTTTAGAAGAGAACCACAGACAGCTGCATGCAGCTTATTTTAATTTATCTATGTTCTGTTATTCTCCTTATGGGAATGCCAAATGCAACACTGCCAGAAGCTTCCTCTCTGCTGGAATCCAAGCCTGGGACTCTCTCTGCTTTCCCTCGAAGAAGGCCTTGGACATTAGCACTGGAAGAAATCTGATCGTTGTGATTATTTAAACGGAATTTCATTTTGACAAAGCCACGCTGCCTCTTATTGATCACCTGTCAGAGGTTAATTATCTTGGAGGTGCTCAAAAATAGGTTATTTAGGCCAGTAATTTTATCTGCTCAGCCATTCCCTCCCTTTTTTGTCAGTCACCAGACTTGCAATGTTTACTGGCTCCCCCTGAGCCTAGTTAAGATTTCAAACACACTTCCTAATGGATCTGGGATTGCTGCACCCCTTGAAGAGATCCTCTGTGATTAAAGCCATTGAGTCTAATTAATCTGAGATCATTCACCAGCTCCGGGATTTCTTCCCTGGTGACAGTGGGCAGGTGTCCCTTTTGCACGGGAGCCTGTAGGGGTTTCTCTCTCAGAAGCAAAGATCTGCCTGCAAAGCAGGAAACCCAATCCTGCCTTTCTCTTTTCCCCACTGAGCAGACTCCAGAGCGCCCTCCAGACCACAGCTCCCAGAGAACCCAGCCCAGCAGAAGGCAGGAAAATCAGCACCATCTTTAAAAACCCCTCCAATGTAATCAGAGTGTGCTCCAGGCGTGACATTACTGAGGATTTTTTCAAGCTGGAACCAAATCAGTTTCTGAATTTGTCTTCAAAACAGGCATGTTTACACAACCACATTCAGCTGAGACAGCAGAACTGGCTGTGTAAGAAAACCTGTCCAGCAGATGCTTTGAGAAATGCAAATAATCAAATAATAGATTGTTTAGAGAAAACCCTTACGGCCGGAAAACACCAGAATATTAAAAAAAAAAAAAAAAAAGGGAAGGAAGAAGCCGCAGATCCTCTGCTCAGGGCTGCAGGCACCTGCAGAAACACATTCCTGACACTGCATCCATCGCCTTCCTCACACACCCAGCAAGGCAGGGGGGCCAGGATCAGGTGTGGGAAGGCATTCACAGCATTGTCACCCAGAGCACAGCACCTCTGAGAGCAGCTACATCACAGCCCATCAAACAAATCAGGGATTCCCAGCACAAGAAGAAACAGATCCCTAATCCAACATTTACCTCAATAAAGGATTACACTGCCTCTGCACACCCGCAAAGTCAATGTGCTGTAAATCACTACCAGAGCTTTCCCTTTCCAGAGAGAAAGAATATTTTTTCTATGAATTAACTTCAGAGAAATGCAGACTTAATGGGTGAATCATGGTTATCTGTTAACTTCAAATAATTTCAGGTATGTCTGGGATCCTTCACTATCTACAGCAAGGTAAAATTCAACATCATATTCTGTACAGAGTCATCTAATATTGACAGAAGGCTTGAAATACTTATGTTTGAGTAAAAGGGTGAGAAGGTTGGGTGAATTATCTGAAGTAAGATGTAATGCTCAGCCTCGTTGAAGGTTTTGAAGTTCTCTGCGTGTGGAGGACACACTTCCCCTGCAGCTTCTTGCTCAGTTGAATTAAGTGGAAGAAACTTGATGCAATTACCAGAGGTGGGCTTGGATCTGTGCCACGGGAATATCATCCTGCCACTTCCACTGTGGCTCTTCACTTCCAGCGGCACTGGGGCGAGGTGTGCTGGGCTCCCTCCTTGGATGAGAGGCTGCCAAAGCCACAGGGAAACCTCTGCTTTTGTAGCGCCGTGGGCCGGAGTTTAAAGCTTTCCCAAAGAGCAGCAGTGGCCTTCTATTCAAGGCAGTTTAACAGCAAATTCCACAAAGCGCTTCCGTGCAGTCTCCAGCATGGGAAAATTCAGCCTGTAAATGACTGTAAAATACCCCCTGCTTCCTGCATGGCAGACTAATACAGACAAGTGCTTTGGAAAGAAAAATCCGCAGCCAAGTTTGTCCCTGTGTTATGAAACCTGTCCCAGCACTGACAGAACCTGCCTGGCTCCAGCTTTCAGTTCAGCACATCCCCTGCACCAGCAAGCCTGAGACAGGCGCACAGGAGGATGGAAATACCAGGAGAAAACATCCAGTCTCTGCCTCGGAAGGAAAGCACCATCACGAGCAAACAGGTGCTGGGGGTAACTTTCCTCCTGCAGGAACTTCCACTGCACAGCACCGTGAGGAAAAAAGGAAGAAATATTTCAGCACTGCACAGTTCCAATTCAATGCCATTTGGAACGTGATAACAATTTATTCTTGCAAAAATGATAAAGTATTAAACCTGTATATCAGAATCAGGCTGGTTTCAGCGCTAAAACCTTGCCTTGGGTGGCTTTCCTAAGCAAGCAGAGGGAAAAGCTGCTCTCCCCCTGTTTTTTATAGCGAGTGAAATGAAACAAGAAGCAGGGACTGGAGAAAAAGAACAGAATTTCACATTGCTCAGGTGTGCTGCAGATGAAAAGGGCTGTGCAGAACTGCTCTGGCCCCATATGAGCTCTCTCTAAAGTCCTAGGTAAGAACTAGCCATGTAATGAGGCAGAAAACGCATTAAGAAATGTGGTCTTTAATACATGAATAAATGTGCCACCCGGGATATTTCAGATTGAACCTGCAATTTCATTATGGCAAAGAATAAAATTAAGTGCAGCAAAAGACATTAGAAAAGGCAAAGTCTGCCCAGAGAGGCCTCCCAACAGGCAGTAAATGTTGGGTACAACCAAAATCCCTGTGTTTGGGGGATGAATTCTTGGGAATGGCTCCAGGCTCGTGACTCTGCCTCCTCCTGGTGGAGGAAAAGGTGCATTTAGGGGACAGAAGATTGCACAAACTGAAACATGAAGCTTAAAAATCCGATAAAAAAGTAGAGCTTGAATACTAAAGCACTAGGATCTTGGTAGAAGTTAAGTAAAGCAAGAATTGCAGCTGGTTTTAGGTAACTGAGCAAATGATGAGCTAAAGATTAATTATCTGAGTTATTCTGTTTGTCCAGCTGCACTGATGGTCAGCAGTTCTAAAGAGATTCAGACAATAGCTAATTTTTCAATTAAAATTCCTGTTCATAGAGGGTGAAGGGAAGAACTGGAGAATTTCCAGAGACACTATCCATCATCATGACCTGGAAAGCAGACAGGTCAAAGCGAGGCAGAGGAGTTTCCTTCATCTTTTACGCCCCCTCCTCAAAATTACGGGCCCACCGACCCATTGAAAGAAGCCCTGAGCGCATGCTTAATTAGTTTTCAGCTAATTACCATACAGAGCAGGGAATCAGAGGTGGAAATGATATGAATATGCATTGGTATTGAATTTCTGTGGATAAACAGACCTTCTAATGCTTTGTGACTTTGCCCTGCGGATTTGGAAGTGATTCCACGCAGTGCCCGCTCGTAATTAATTAATGAATAAAGCGTACACTTTCTAACTTCGTTGTTAGCGAGTCTTGTCCGTCTCAGTTAGGTATCAGTACTAGATCTATACCCATATTTTAGTAAATCAAAACCAGGATATATTTCTTGACTCAGTAGGTTCAGCACCTTGGCCCAGGCTCCTTGCACTGGGCCAGAGCATCCCAGCTCCCATGGCCAAGAGGGTGGGGAGAGGTACTGCTCGGAGGTTTTTCCCTCTCTGCATGCCCAGTGTTTGCTTAGTGAACACCTCCTTCCTCCCTCGGGCACAGCAGGGATCCGTGCCTTTGCTTTTTGCCATCTGAGTGTCTGTTTGCGCTTCTCCTCCTCTGGCACAGCCGTTTCCAGCATAGCTGCAGGAACGCCACCAGAAGGAGACATCCACAGAATGCAGACACTGAACAGAATTTACCATGAGCGCTGCTGTACGGATCTGTTTGGTAATTCAGGATAACCACACGTCCCAGGTGGTGATCTCTTGCCTCACTCTGTTCCGTGTTCTTTCAGGACACAGCACCCACACTTGGCCCTGTGTTTCCTTGCTGGCATGTCCTGCTTTCACCAGGCATTGGCCAAGTTACCTGACCTGAGAGAAAATATTCCTATAAGCTGCCATGGTCATAACACCTGAGAACCTCAGGAAAAATTAATGAACAGTCTCTGCAGTGCAGTCTTCATGTGCAGGCAGAGATCTCAGTTACAGGTGGATTGAATTCACTGAACACTACCAGGTAAGGTTTAGACATCTACCCCTAGACAATCATTAAATCTCCTGCGAAAGCCAGTGAGAGGAATGTACCTCTGGAGCTCACTAATATCCTAAAATTCCTAGGATGCAGTACCTGGTCAAGGTCAGCCTCTTCCTCTTAGGAAATTTCAGGGGACCCGAATGCAGGTTTAGGCTTCATGCCTTATTTCTTCATATTTAGACTGCAATCCCCCACCCATTTTGGGATGTCTGAGCAGACTTTCCACATCTGATGGACAGGATCATTTTTCTTTCTTCCAGGAAAGGGTTCAGTTGTATGGAGGTTATGGCAAAGAGAGGCACCCATCCCAATCCAGTTTATGAGACTTTCCATTAAAAGCTTTCTGGTGAAAAGCTGTAGACAAGAAAGAAAATTGTAGACAAGAAAGAAAATGGTAAGGTGCAGCAGGACTTGCAGCTTTAAAGAATTCCCCTTTTTCATCTGGATAAAGAAGGGAGTTGGCAGAGCAAAGTGCTGCTGCCAGCCTGGCCATGAGCAGCCCTTCCCTGGGGTGCCAGCAGCAGGCAGGGGCCAGGATGCTGGATTCTGACACTCCCCACCTGTGACAGCCCCAGCAATGAGATCCCAGCTGGGCAGGGAGGGAGACACGACATGCAGCTGCTCATCCACACTGCCCAACATCTGGAAGCACTGGAAACAGGGCTGGAGCTCATGGAAAAGCAGAGCGCACGACACAAAGCTGTTCTGGATTACCCAGCTCCAATCAGAGCCACCAGGGCCACTCTAACAGAACACAAAGCACAGGAAAGCTCCTGCACAGGTATTTAATCCCAAGTCAGGGCTTTTTCTGACATATTCCACTTCAGCAGTAAAGCTTCATCCTCAGCTGCATTTTGCTGATGAGTAAAGTGTACTATTAAAAAGTTTGGTAGTTATTTTCTTCCTGCTAAACAGATTCCTGAATTTTATCCCTCGATTATTTTTGTTCACGATACTTCTTCAGCATTGGAATACTCCAAATTTGCATAATAAATTTTATTGCATTTTTTTTTCTAGAAACTTTCCTGCCCTTATTAACCCCACACAACAACGAAACAATGACATGCCTCAGCCTTTCAAAAGGGAAAAATTTACCTCACTTGTGTACCTCAAGCTTGGACTTAGAGGCTCCTCAGTGTGGGGCAAACACAGCTGTTAAATACCACAGAATCCTGGAATGGTTTGGGCTGAAAGGGACCTCAAATCCCATCCAGTGCCACCCCTGCCATGGCAGGGACACCTCCCACTGTCCCAGGCTGCTCCCAGCCCCAATGTCCAGCCTGGCCTTGGGCACTGCCAGGGATCCAGGGGCAGCCCCAGCTTCTCTGGGCACCCTGTGCCAGGCCCTGCCCACCCTCCCAGGGAACAATTCCTGCCCAAGATCCCATCCAGCCCTGCCCTCTGGCACTGGGAAGCCATTGTGTTTTCCTAAACTAACGGCTGAGTTACTGTGATACCACGCAGCTAGGAAAGGTATAGGCTGGACACCATTTTTGGAGTTAGAGATTTCTCTGTTTATTTATCCCTCTAAAGGCGATGCAGGGGATTTGAATCAAGTGCTGGCAGCACGTGTTCTGAATGAGAAGATGCTTTCCCCCTGTCATCTCTCACGATTTGCACACCTTCCCATTGCCTTTTCCTCCTGTCCGGGCTGCAGCCTGAACTGGCACAAGTTTCAGATACATTTTCAGAGGCTCCAACCCCCTTTGGCAGCACATGTGACACTTTTATGGCAGTGCCCAAGTGAATCCCATCTCCTGCTCTCCAAAGCACCTCTCCTGAACGTTTGGGCTTCATCCCTCCCACATAACTCGGGTGCTGAACGGGGAGGTGGAAAAGGGGTCAGAAACAGGGTTCTGCTTCCCCATGGAGTTTAGGGGTTACCTGGAATGTGGGGGTTTCCCTGCAGGCAGTCACTAATTCCAGGCATGGACCGACCAGAATTCCAGCAGCTGTCCCAGATTTCTTCCTCTCTCACAGAAATGAGGAGCAGGAAAGAAAGGTGTCTGAAAAACACACAGGGAGGGTTATGCAGTGCCCGATGACAGCTCTGAAGTGTGTTGTGTTCACTCTTTCTGTGGTACGGAGCCGTGTAAAATGTGACTGAAGTAATTTAAACTGGCTTTTGTAACAGCCAACAATAAATTGACAGGCAAATAGATGAGGTTGTGTTAAATATATGCACTGGAATATTAGGGCTTTCATTTTCTAAAGTGCATATATTTCTTAACTTTCTCAAAATTAAGTCTTCCATTTTTAATGGAAGGGCGTTTTCAGTGTTCCCTCCTCCCTTGCAGATGGAATTTGTTATCAGCTGACATGTATTTGAGTGGAATTGGTGTGCTGCTCATGAAGAAAATCTAACCTGAAATAGCTTTTCAGAGAGCTTAAGCAGTGCCTTGGAATCGATTGATTTGAATACACAACTCACAAACCCTTAGATTGCCTTTTTTTATACCTCCCACCCACACAACATAAGCTACAAACATCTCCAGACACTGGAATTTTCTTAAATTTTCTTAAAGCACATGCTCCACAAAGAAACAATCCATGCCAGCATTCCAACTTTTATTCCACATCCTTTGGAACACCAGATTAAATGGGAAAAAAAAAGTCAGGATTCGGAACACTCTTATAAAAAGGTCAGGTCTGTGCTTTTGCCTGAGCTGTGGTGAAAGCTGAATCCTGGAGATAAATCCACAGAAAAGGCTCAATGCCTGTGAACAGTATTAGAAAGAAATTTTGAGTGTACCAGCAGATTTCCGTTGTTTTAACAGGACACTGGGAATAAGCCAATATTTGAGGAATCCACACCAAAGCTGGGTAGGGTTCTACAAGGCAAGGACACATTAAAGGCAGCCTGAAATGATTGGGGAGCCAATTCCGTGGCCTTTCCTGTGGGCTGGGATTCAAGCACTGATCTCGTTCTGGGGTGGCTGCTGGGGTGTGAATCACTTTGACATTTGCTGCTTAGGATGGATTCCCCAAGGATGTCTGCAGCACACCCACACCCCACCCCACACCGAAGGTAAATCATTCATTCTTCACAGCTGGCTCTCACTGCTGCAACCACAACAGGATCGAGATCCTTTTCCTAAATGGAAGAGGTCAGAGAAGGAAAACAATAATGTAAATTGATAATGTAAATTTTGAAGGTGACATTGGAATGCTGGTGGTTTCACAAACCTAGAAAATGCAAAATAAAATACCTAGAAACTACCCAAACCTGGTAAATGCTGTATGAACAGTATTTACCAGAACCAGGACCTCACACATGCTGGGTTTTGTGTCTGTTTTTTGTATAAATCTGTGGGAAACAGATGAGTCAAACTCTCTACAGTACTCAAAGTACCTCTGTATAAAAAAAGAAGAAAAAGCAATAAATAAGGAGCTGGACCTTCTGTGAAAACTTTGTGCAGCTGCCTGGAGGAGGATGAAATAGTGAAAGCCATGAAATCCAGGGCTCTAAATGCAGCAGCAGCCCCAGATCCTGCACAGTTCTGCTGGCCAGAAACTGGAAGGGAGCACTGGGGAGGGGTCACTTCACACTGACCCCACCTCTTACCTCGTGTATTTAAGGCTCTTCCCAAGATCCAGAGCTGCTGGCAAAGCAAACACCTGGAAGGAAGGAAGGAAGGAAGGAAGGAAGGAAAACTCCAGCGCCTCCTGTCTCCTCCCTTCTGTGTATTTTACATTCACTTTAAAATTGCAAGGAAATTAAATATCCAAGAGTAGGCGATGTGAATTAAATCCCATCGTGTTACAAGTTAACAAGTCTGATGCTTTTTCAGGTCAGTCTGGGCATGTTCTGGGATATGTTTTAGAGCAGGGTGATAGTCACACCGAGGTCATGGGTTCAATCCCTGAATGGGCCATTCACTTAAGGGCTGGACTCGATGATCCTCATGGGTCCTTCCAACTCAGGATATTCTGTGATTCCATCACATTCACATTTTCCAGGAGTATTTTGTCTGAGCCATTACAATTAAGCCGAGCAGAATACGTGGCATACCCTAAACAACAAGGAAACCCAGTCCCACACAGCAGCCACGACTTTTCCAAGCATCTACAAGCTCTTCCCACAAGCTCTTCTGATGATGGCCCAGGGCATGAGGAAACTGCATTTTCTTTTGTGTCCCATCTGAGGAGCAGGTTTCCCCCACAGATAATGAAAACTGGATTGGCTTGGGGGGATTTTAAAGAGCCAAGAGCAACTGTGTCCTTTCACGAGCCCCAGCAGGGCTCTGTCCTGCAGTGTGGGTAAGGCCAACAATGAATCACCTGCAGGAGGACAAGACAAACCCCTGGAGCACACATTCCAGGCAGCTGAACTACAGAACAATTTCTATTCAGTAATTTGGTTATTTCTGGAAGAAATGAGCCACATAAGCAGCAGGTGCATATGCTAATAGAGTGACTTCATGATTTAATTAAGCCATATTTCCCTACAGAGTAATTACATACGTTGTTTACTCAACTTTTTTAAAGGCCATTTAAAAAACCTGCAATCACGTTCGTTCCCTGGCTAAAAATAAAAGATCTCAAGAACTTCAAACACACAAAAAAAAGTGGTGAACACGCTCTGTAGATCATGCACAGACCCAATGAACACTTGCTACGCACAATAGAAGCTTCTCTGACAGACGGTGTTATCTGAACTCCTATCGAAATCTGTCTGGTCTGATCCCGCCCAGCGGAAAGTGTGAGGAGATCTTTTACATTGGCTGCCTTGGCTGTAAGAAAACCAGGAGTTTAGAGGTTTAGATTAGATATTAGAAAAAATCTCTTCATGGCAATGGTTGTAAAGCAACACAACAGGATGCCCAGGGCAGTGGTGGAAGTGTTCAACCATCCCTGGAAATGTTCAAAACAAGTGGATGAGGCCCCTGAGGACGTGGTTCAGTGGTGAACAGGGTGGTGCTGGGTTGGTGTTTGGACTGGGTGATGTTAAAGGTCTTTTCCAGCCTTAACATTTCTGTGATTCTGGTCTAACCCAGCAAATATTGCAAAGCACCATCTGAAATGGAGACTACAGAGCCTAAAGAAGAAGATAAATTTAATGAGATAACAATTTTCTGAGCTTAAGTCAAACACACGGAATTTCCCTCAAAGGACAAGGGTGATCGCATCCCAGATGGGTCCTGCTGCTGCACAACCGGTCCTGTTCCCGGCCTGGCTTCCCCACAGCTACATCCCATTCAGTGATGGGTACATCCAACATTCTGGAACGGTGAGGCCCTGGCACAGGGTGCCCAGAGAAGCTGGGGCTGCCCCTGGATCCCTGGCAGTGCCCAAGGCCAGGCTGGACATTGGGGCTGGGAGCAGCCTCGGACAGTGGGAGGTGTCCCTGCCATGGCAGGGGTGGCACTGGGTGGGCTTTGGGATCCCTCCCAACCCAAACCATCCTGTGATCCTCTGATTTTCTGCTGTGAAGAAACCACTGCTGTGTGGACAATATTAAGATTTTGGCACTGAAGATGGCAGTGCCACCAAAAGCCACTTGCTGCTCCTTTAGGAGCATTCACAGGTTTCTCTCTGTGCTTTGCCACTTTGCTGCAGTGGAAGACAGAGAATTTTGGGGTGAACAAGTCCATTCCCCAGCAGGGAAAGCCTCAGAGCTGCAGGCAACTCAGCCAAACACGGCACTGACATCTGGAAACAGACACGGAGACAAACAATCAAATTCCAACCCCCGGCGTGGGCGTCCAGGTCCCTCCAAACTTTCCTGACTGCGCTTCTGAGCTGCCTCCAAAGGACACAATTCCCTCTCTGCAGGAGACACTGCTTTAAAGTCACCTTTGAGAAAGAAACTTCTTCCATTCTTAAGGAGAATAACACACCAAGTGGTGTTTAACAGAAGGAATTGTCGGCAGCTTTTTTTCAATCCTTATTTGTGCAAAATTATACAGATCTAGATTCCATGGCATCTGTCTTAAACGTGACTCCAGCAGAGAGACATATTTCCCAGGAAATAAAGATGGGAAGACGTTCTGAATTGCAGGAGAGATGTGTCAAACGCGTGTCACATAGCTATTAAACTGAAAAATGGAACTCAGGGGAAGATCTGAGGATGTTTTCAAAAGCTAAAAGCCACATTTTCTCTTTCTTCACTTGTGCAGGCACAACTTTCTTAAAACATTTCAATAAGGTATTTATTTTTTTCAAGATTCTCTCTGTCCATTGTCCGTGTGAGATCTGTGATTTTCTGTCAGTGTAGCACTTCTGGCAAAGCTACTTCAGCAACTTTCTCAGAAATGAGGAGCTTGTATAAATCAAGGTTTGTAAAGAACAGCTAGCAAGTGCAACTTACAGGCCAGATGCTGGGCTGCCTGCAATCTTAAGAATAAAAAATAAATAAATAATACATTCAAAGCACACGATTTGTCTTGAAACGGCCAGAGATCAAGTGGGGTTTTTTCCGCTTAAAGCAAAAAGTTGATTTTAGAAGCACACCATACAAATCTAACTTACCCAACGGCTTTCCCAGTCCCTCAAACCAGCAAAATAGCCAATTAAAAAAATAAATACTCAAGAGAGAATAATTATTATAGTGGCAGAAATTTGCACAATGGGCAATTTTGCCAGAATGAATCCGAGCCATGGTGGAGTCTTTCTGTCCCTACACCAATGTCAATGCATTTCAAGTATTTTCTTTCTAGTTTTATTGCACACATTAATATTGTTGGTGGGTTACTTGCTCAAAGTGTTTAAATCTTAACCCTGAACACTCAGAATGCAGGAGATGTTAATGCCAAAGCCATTGGAACCACAGGAACTCCACAGAGGCTCTCGGTGCAAGGAGTCCATAAATGAACTGCAGGCAGGAAAAACAGCCTCTCTGGAAAATGCTGCTTTTCAGAGAGACCCTAAAAACCCAGGAGCTAAAAAGCAGCAGCTGGACAGAAAATCCGCTACTCAGAAAGAATAATCACGAGCAAATATCTGTGGTGCAACTGTGCAAGAGAGGGAACAGGAGATTTTGAGACGAGAATTACTTCTAGGTTTATCACATGTTTTATCAGTAAACTTCAAGCAAAACTGCTTGAGCATTATCTCATGTTCCTCTTTTTGCCTCTTCTTTTTCTACTTAATATCAGCATATTTTTACAGATAATTCTCCTGCCAATGCTCCTCAAAACTTCACATTTGGACTCAAAAATCGCTCGGTCAGAATCCTCTAAATTAAACCGTTCTCATATTCCAGGATCAACTCTGACTGGCAGAAGGTGGATTATATTCATCAAGAGGAATCCAGGCCCAGTTTACCCTCTCTGACCACACAGAAGTTCTCAGGAAACACACTCAGAAAACAAACAGCCAGTAATGAATTTTGCCTGCCATCAATTATTGTCCTGCAGGAGCTCTGCAGCCCAGTGACAGAGATGATTTAATAGGATAATAGCAGGATAATAGCAGGATAATAGCAGGATAATAGCAAGAACCCTTTTTGCCTTTATCATCTCCAGCTGAGGCCAAATCCCCCATCCTTGCACAGCCTCGTGGTGCTCTGAAAGCAGATAAGTGGGAAACAAAGCAACAGAGACCTTCAATTGCAGCTGAAATGAGTCTGTTCTCACCAGAAAAGGGATTTCTCTGGAAATGGGAAAGGTGCACACAAGGCTTCTGCACTTTGCTTTGCCTCTTTCATATTTCGCCTTCAGGTCTCTGATTGTGACATCTGAGAACTTATATGACACTGACTTTGTTCTTCCTAAACGGAGAAAAAATTGTGTAAGAAAATTGAAGTTGTAAAAGCTCGATTTGGACAAATTTTGAGAAGCTACAGAACTTTTTTCCTTAAAAAAACACTGCCAGTCTCAAATAACTGAGACACTGAAGAATATGCTGGTAAAGGGAATGGTAACCTTTATGATGGAAGAGTTCCCAGCTTACTATGGTCTCAATATACACACATGGTGAGCAATGTGAAATAAATATAAATTGACTTCAGAGCAAAAAATTACTGAAGAAAAGAAACACAACACTGCAGAATGTCCCTGAATGTGCATCTGAAGTTGCTCAGAAAATGCTTCTATTTTACCTGATCTCCTGCCTTCGTAAGATTAACAGTTCTGCCTCCAGAACAGAAGAGGAACTTGTAAATCTGATAAAACTCACTCCACATTTGCTGTGGAAAAACACCAAATTCAATCTTTTTTTTTTATTCCCTCCCTCTCCTGGTATTTACTTGGAATACATTTCTGACAAATTTAGAGGCTAATCCTCCTCCTCCTCTTATTTCTTACCATGTCATTTAAACATTACAAGCTGATATATTATTACACATTCTGGTGAAAATATTCAGAATTTGAGTGCTGCTCGGCTCGTTAGAACATTCACTCGACACAGATCAGGGTTTTATGATCCCCAAAGTCCAAATTTCCAAAGCCCAGTGATGCCACTAAGGAATCTATGGGCTTGCTGAAGGTGGATTTTTCCTTCACAAGACACAATTCCTTCCTCTTCCCTTTTGGATGATATACACTGCGCTGGGTATTTGTTTTTTGCTGGATAAAAAATGGTTTCTTGAAGTACGTAGGGTTTGTCATACCAATCTCCTGGATTTTTCTAGCAATCCTATTTTGAGAGTATTATCTTATCTGTGCTAAAATAACAGCCAGAATTTATTGGGGAAAGAAGGCTCGAAAAGCCTTTCTAGCAGAAATAGATGTATTCAAGCTGAAGACCTCTGGTATTACTCAGATTTTCAGAATAAGACAGATGCAATTTCATTTATTGAGTGTTTTCTTTGTGTTTTGCAGCAGGCTGACATCAAGAACAAAATAAAACTGATTTATAAGGTAATGCACGTAGAAACAAAGTGCATTTAGAGATCTGATTCCATGATTTCAGCTCAGGTAAATTTCAATACATCAAGACACACCAGTAGGAGCTGATTGCTGTGCTACCTGGCGATACTGGATGATAAACATCTCCCACAGGGACTGTGTAACTTCTTTCGTCTGACTTTATGTGCATGCCCAGTTTTTAAAACCCAGAGTGAGGAAAAACTCACCTGAGAATATTTTGTCCATCCCATGAGTTGAAAAGAAATGATCTGAGCAGGCCTTAGGAGGTGGTCCAGCAGAAGCCCAGCTGGTGTCACCTCTGGCAGGGCTGCTGTGGGTCACCATGGTTAGAGCAGGTCACTGGAAACAACTGACAGGGTTCTGCTGGACAAGCTCCTGTGGCACAAAGGATGCCCTTCCAACGGGAATCCTGCAAGCAAGGCCCTTCACAAACATTCTGGGACTGCATGAAAAGGGAGAACAGGAAATGAGAGTGAGAGAGAGGAACAAAAGCCGTTCCCATCCCTCTGTGCTGCAGCCCCTGTCAGTTCCTGAGCATGAGAGGCTGCTCCAGCTGTCTGTGGTTTCGTGACAGGAGCCTGAGGTGGCTCTGTGATTAGGACAGAAGAGAAGGACATTTTACTCAGCTTCTGCTCTGCACTGGGCCTGTCCTTATGGGAGGGGAGGCAAAGGGCTCTGCATTGTCCCTTCCCGAAGGAGGGACACTGAGGGCACAGCCCTCCCCTCCCCGGCCACGTAGGAGCCACAGAGTCACAGAGTCACAGCACGGCTGGGGTTGGAAGGGACCTTATGCCCATCTCACCCCTGCTGTGTGCAGGGACACCTTCCACCAGACCATGTCATCCCAGCATCTGATTTAACCCCCCCTCTGGCAGTGGGAGCCATTCCCTGTGTCCTGGCACTCCAGCCCTTGGAAAGGGTCCCTCTCCAGCTTCCTTGTAGCCCCTTCAGGTGCTGGAAGGTCCCAGCCAGCTCAGCCCAAAGCTTCTCCTCTCCAGGCTTGCAGACAGCCCCAGCCCTGCTGTCCAGGCCAGAGCAGAGACCAGACAATGGTCAAAGGGACAGCCGTGCTGCTGATTTCGGGGAATGCAGACTGCTGGGTCAGAGCAAGCCTCAAACTGCTCACTGGCTGCAGTAAAGTGGGATAAATTCACCTGCAGAGCTGGGGAAGAGCATCCGTTTGATCCACCAGCTGCACGAGTGGCTTGCAAACACAACCCATGAGAATATCAGAGAGAGGGAATCCAGGAGGAGGAGGAAGAGAGAAGCAAAGCAGATCCCCAGAAGCAGCAGAGGAGCAGCTGGGAGATGAGGTGAAGTTCCACCACAACTGGTGGAACTTCCTTTACTTGCCCTGCAAAATGAAGGTCTGCTCTGTTCTTTGGGACTAATAAGGGAGAAGCAGCCGTGACTGGAGCTTTGCTGTCTCCTCTCTCCCTCGGTGTCTGGAGGACAGAGCTGAGAGGCTGCACCCTCCTTGTGCATCCCTGCAGAGGGGCTGGGGACCAGGGCAGTGCCCCAGGGCGCTGCTCAGCAGTGGGAGAGCTGGCAGCCAGCTGGGAGGGCTGGGAGGGCTGGAAACACCTGGAAGAGGCTCAGACAAGAGGCCACCCTCACCCAGTGCTGAGCCACGGGAAAGGTGCTTTCCCACCATGCAGGAAAAGCAGACACTGCTGGAATGAGCCCTCTGGCAGCATCAGCCGAGCTGAGGATCCATCTCTGATCAGCCACTTTAACCCAGGCAGCCAGGATCTGCTGTACTGGGGGCAAGAGATAAATCCCCCCGCAGTGACTCGGCCCAGCAATCACCTGAGGATGAGGTGAGCCGTCCTCGGGAGGTACCCGTTCTTTCCTATTGATTATTGAACCGGGCCAGAGCACTTGCCAGGGCCAGCTGGGGCACCTTGGGCGAGGGGAGACTGAACCAGCAATCACAGAAAATATAACAGAGCCTTACTTAGTTAAGGAATTGGTCCCAGAGGTTTTTCAGAGATGTAGGAGGTATCGACAAAAATATCCCAAATGGACATTTCCTCTTGCTGAAATCAGCTCCACATTTTGTTTTTGCTTGCAGAAAAGCAGAGAAGCAAGGATCAGAGAGGCTGGTCTGCTTCATTCCTCAAGAGATACAGAGTGACACTAAGGGGAGAGGGAACACAGAGGTGTGTGCACCCACACATGGCTTCAGGGTGCCTTTGAAACACTTTTGCAGGGCCCTCCATATTGCTCTGCCTTTTTTCACAATCCGCACTAACAATCTGGATTTTAATTTTTTTTTTATTCAGTGAGAATATAAGGAAAAACAAATAATACTGGGTTCAAGACTGGTTAACAAGCAATTCATGACCCTTTTCTGTCATGGACATGTGCAACTAATCACCAAACATCCGTGCATCAGCATCTCTAAAGCTTCAGTTGTCCTGGAGGCTGAGGGAGGTGATTCTCCCCTTTTCTCTGCTCTGGGGAGATCCCACCCTGAGTGATGCCTCCAGCTCTGGGGTCCCTGCCCGAGACAAACAGGGACCTGTCTTGTCCCAGAGGAGATGCTCGGAGGGGGTGGCAGACAGCCTGGAGGAGAGAAGGTTCCCAGGAGACCTCAGAGCCCCTTCTGTGCCTAAAGGGGCTGAAAAAAAGGAGGCAGAGGGACTGTTTACATGGGCAGAGAATAACAGGACAGCAGGCAATGGTTTTAAGCTGCCAGAGGGCAGGTTTAGATCAGATGTTAGGAAGGAATTGTTCCCTGGGAGGGTGGGCAGGCCCTGGCACAGGGTGCCCAGAGAAGCTGGGGCTGCCCCTGGATCCCTGGCAGTGCCCAAGGCCAGGCTGGACATTGGGGCTGGGAGCAGCCTGGGACAGTGGGAGGTGTCCCTGCCATGGCAGGGGTGGCACTGGGTGGGATTTATGACACAAAGCAGTCTGGGATTCCATGTTTCTGTGATTCTATCATGAAGTTCCAGCAGGAACTTTTCATTCCTGACAGAGTCTCCCGGGGGAGAAAGATGTACCTGTCTATTTGCAGCAACCACAAACATGAGGGAAGAGTGGGAGTATAAAATTGCCGTATCCATGGGCTTAACACAATGAAACAAATAATGTAATCTCACTTCTAAACCCCAGCTCTGTCCCGGCTGGGTTTTCACTCACTCACCTGTGCACACATCCCTGCTCGTTCTCTGCATAGGCCCTCCAGCCATCACAATGCAAGCACTGCAGGCACAGAACTGCCACTAAAAGCCAGAAAGGTGATTTTAAGATGTGACCTTGACCAGACCCCCATCTGGAGGTGTTCTCCCTGCTCTCTGCCTTCCCAGAGCAGGTCCCTCCTGCAGGTCCCATCCCGCTGCCATTAGTGGCCCTAACGCCAGGCCCTCCTGCTGCAATCCATCCAACCACTGTCTCCTGTCTGCAAACCACACACAGAACATTTCATTCCCTCTCCTCTCCTCTCCTCTCCTCTCCTCTCCTCCTCCCCCTCCCTCTCTNCTCCATCCCCAACCTTCTCTTCTCCATCCCCATCCTCTCTTTCTCCATTTCCAGCCTCTTCTCTCACCCCATCCTCCACTTTTGCATCCCCAGCCTCTCCTTCTCCTTCCCCTTCCTCCTTTTTTCCTTCCCCATCCTCGCTTTCTCCCTCCCCTCTCCTCTCCTCTCCTCTCCTCTCCTCTCCTCCTTCACTTACTGCTCCCCTCTCTCAGGATTCCTTCTGGGGGGAGAGGCAAGTACCTCGTCAGAAAACTTCTTTCTCTTCATTAATAAAAGAGCAATATCAGATCTTGGGTACCTAATTAATATGTACCAAGTAGAATCACTAGAAATAAAATGATTATAGTATTGATTAAACCTGTTTTGTCTATGTAATTGATAAGTGTTAACAACATAAATGAAGGCCCATGTAACTTTTTTCGGTTGTTTCATTTTTTAATGGAGATTTGAGATAATTGTGTTTTGAATCTCCCTCGGTCTTTCTCAATTATTTACAATGGAGCTGATGCCACCTGAGAGATGATCAATTCTGGATTCAGGGGGAAGTGATTACTCCTTACAAACAACTGTCCCAGCACATCAGTGCCATGTCAGACTCACCAAACCCAGTCCAGGCTTGTACCAGAGTTATGGATTGATCCGTACCTCTGCCTGCTGGCCCTGATTAATTAAGCCATGATTTCAGTTTTGAAGGTCAGCTTGAGCAGTGACTTTTGCTAAAGTGTAATCCAGAAATCCAACGTGGAACCATTCCAAACAATCTGTTTTGCTCTCTCACCTCGGGCTCACTTTGTACCGCAGGTAATCGCTTTCTGCTTCTGTCAGACAGCTGTGCCCTGAAAGGTGCCCCTTACTGCTGCTGAAAATTCATCTTCCACATGGCTCTACCCCATATATAACCAATGTTAAAGTGGTTTTAGGTTTTTTGGACCCTGTCACAGATATAAGGGCACGGGTATTGCACCCAGAAAACCGAGACAACTAAAATGGGAAGAAGACTGGTTGTCCAAGAGATGAAAGAAAAGCAAGGAAAAAGAGAAACCAAAGGAACTGATCATTAAAGATCTGTTCAACCATATACGGCAGCAACACACAGAATGTTAAATATTTGAGCTGTCAAACTGAAGTCAAGACCTTAAGTGATTTGCTGGACAGGGAACTAAATAAAACAGATGAATTATTTCATTTAAAAACATTTTTTTCTGTAAGGCCTTCCTGTGAAATAGTCTAGATCAGGAGTCCATAGAAGCAGCATTGATTTTCCTATCAATGAAAACCAAATGGGAAAACCTGCAGTGAGATGAAAGCGATCCTCCAAATGACTCATGAGTTATGCAGTGATTTTAGTTATTTATAAACTGCTTCACAGCTTTTCTCTGGAATGACTTTGTTCCAAGTCCTTCCTGCAGGCCACCCGACTGGTGTAAAGCCCTTGAGTAAAGATGACATCCCTTCA